>JAOYNC020074870.1:0-62778 GCA_025802115.2 Bertia moriformis
CCGCCCGGCCCCCCCCGGCCCCCCCGCCTGCCAGCCGATCTCCCCGACGCCCAGCCGCTCAGCCGCTGCCAGTCGATCTCCTCGGCTGCCAGTCGATCTTCAGCCTTGGCTCTCTCTGGCCATTGTTGTTTTTTTTTTCATTGTTAGCTCCGGCCCCGAATCCAACCCCAGCTCCGGGCTCCGCCTTTGCCACCTTCCATATACCGGCCATATATTCGGGCCCGATTCGCCAAAGCCGCCACCGAGGCCACGCTCGAGCCTTGCCGCTACAAGGCTATCCCGCAAACTCGGCCTCGCATCTCTGCGGAACAATAGCGCCCGGCCGGCTCTGCCTTGTTCTTCCCGCATCTTTTTTGTTGGCCTCCTGCTCTGCGCCTCTGCAGAGTTCCGGCATATTTTCCCACCCTCGCGCCGCCGCGTTCCATCGCGCCTGATCTTGGTTAACCTTGGCACCCTTTTGGGCCTGATCACTCGCGATTCCGTCCAGTTATCAGCTCGGCTTGGCTCACTTAGCTAGATGGATCTCTCGACGCTGTCGCTCCGGCGCCGGCGCACCATGCCGCGGCTCGAGATCTCGTCGAGCCCCGGCGACTCGGGATACGGCTCGCTCGACACCACGCCGGACCGCCCCGGCGGCTTCTCCCTCGACGGGCCCGGCTCGGCCAGCATCTCTCCGGCTTCGTCGCCGCTGGACCGGTCCCCCCGCGCGAGCGAGGAGGACGACGTGCACGACCAGTTCCTGCAGTCGCTCGTGCTCCGCAACAAGCAGCGGGCCTCGCCCCTCAAGTTCAGCTTCTCGGACAACAACATTGGCCTCGGCTCCGCGGCCGCCCCGAAGCGGCCGACGTCGTTCGTCAGCAGCGACGACGCCGACGCCGATAACAACGCCGATGACGGCGCCAAGCATGACGACCTGCCGAGCCCCACCAAGAAGGTCCGGAGCTCCGTCCTCTTCAAAAAGTCGGTCAGCCTGCCGTCGATCCGCGCGCCCGACAGATTTGTGCCGGTCCGCGCCCAGGCCGGCTTCGGCTCCGAGCGGCTGAGGGTCACCAAGGGCCTCAACGAGATGACCCTCTCGGAAAAGCTGCTGCGTCACGGCGGCGCCTCGGATGACCCGTTCTTCGGCCGGAAGAAACGGCATGTTCCAATGGTATCGGACGCTCGGTCCGCCGAGCTCCTGCCCGGTACGTCATGTCTCCCCTCGCACATGCCGGCCGAGGTCCTCCGGCTAACAAATTGCGGGTGCGGGTGCAAGCAGACGCTGCCGCTGGAGACGACCATGAGCCGCACGCTGGCAGGCTCCGCCGGCCCAGCATCGGGTCCGTGTGGACCCTCGGCGCCGCCGCAACCAGCACCGGGCTTGGCATCGACAACGGCCGCGGCCACCTGATGCGGAGCGGGACCAACGCGCCCATGTACATCACCGACTTTGTCACGACCAAGCCCGACGAGCAGGCCGGCCACGTGAAGCACATGGCCAGGCTCGCGTCCGCCCTCGATATCGACCGGGTCCGGCGCGTGTTCGACCTCAACGCCGGCCGTGCCATGCCGTCGCCGCACGCCGACCGCGCTGTCACCAAGACGACGATTCCAGCCGCGTTCCGGCCGCAGAACACGCAGTGGAACGGGACCTCGCTGATGAGGACTGCCACCGCCAAAGGTTGGTGCTGGATCCCGCTATATTTCGCGGCCCCTGCCAACTGCACGAGCTAATGCTGACCTCTTTCATATTAGAGCCGAAGAAGATGCCGGCCACGCGGAAACTGCCTGTGGCTCCGTTCAAGTAAGTGTCGTATGCGTTCTGGCGACGAAAAATAGATTGAGACAGACCAGAGCAGAGACTGACAACCGGTCACAAACAGGATCCTCGACGCGCCCGGCATCCGGGACGATTTCTACTGCACCCTGATCGCCCACTCGCCGACCGGCAACATGCTGGTCGTCGCCCTGGCCAACTTCATCTACGGGTGGAAGGAGTCGGGCCGGGTGCGGGTCCTGAACGGCGCCCACGGCAGCGGCACGTGGGTCACCGCAGTCGCCTTCTCGTCCGAGGAGGGCGCCAAGGCCATCCTCGCCTTTGGCCGCTCCAACGGCACGCTGGGGCTCCTGTCGGTGATCGGCGCCTTGGGGGGCGATCAGCCTCCCGACAACAAACAGCTGCCGCGGTTCTCGCTCATCCAAGACGCGCCCATCGCCAGTCTCGGCTAGAAGCCGACGACGACGCTGCGGACGTCGCACCGGCCCGGCACCAAAGATGAGCTGGTTCCGATCGAGGAACTCCTCGTCGGGGATGAGGCCGGCACGGTCTCGTACTACTCGGTCGAGTGGCCTCACGGCCGGGAGGTGGCGGGCCACGGCTGGACCGGATCGGTCACGCTGCTGGCCCGGATTACGGCCCACACCCAGCAGGTCTGCGGCCTGGCGTGGTCGCCCGACGGGTCCATGTTCGCGTCCGGTAGCAACGACAACATCTGCTGCCTGTTCGACCAGGACGACATCGTCCGCGCCAGCGAGCGGGCCCTGCTGCGCCGCCGCGCCCGCCGCGCCCTCCGCGCGATCAAGCAGGCCGGCCGCAACGGAGGAGGCAACCGAGTCGGAGAAGGAAGTGGAAAACAATTCGGAGCCGGAGCCGAGGGAGCCGATGAAGACCAAGGCGCGTCCGAGGGCGGCGCCACCGCTGCCGCCAGCACCGCAGCCTCCCCCCAGATCCATCCGATCACCCACCCGCATGGCCTCCCTTGCGTGGTCCCCGAGCCGCACTGCATCCTCGGTCCCGGCACCGAGCGGCAGGGCTGGTGCCACTCGGCCGCCGTCAAGGCCATCGCCTTCTGCCCCTGGCGCCAGGGCCTGATCGCCACCGGAGCCGGCTCAAACGACAAGGGCATCCATTTCTACCACACCGGCTCGGGCGCGCCGCTCGCCACCATCGCCGTCACCGCCCAGGTCACCAGCCTGATCTGGGCCAAGACGCGGCGCGAGATCGTGGCCACGTTTGGGTACGCCAACCCGGAGCATCCGTACCGCATCGCCGTCTTCTCGTGGCCCGAGTGCACCCAGGTGGCGGCCGTGCCGTGGGAGCGCGATCATCGCGCCCTGTACGCGATCCCGTACCCGCCCGTCTTGTACAGCGGCAACCCGAACCCCTCCGAGGAGGGCTGCATCGCCGTCGTGGCCAGCGACGAGACCGTCCGGTTCCAGGAGGTGTGGTCGTCGAGCCAGCAGTCGACCGTCAGCAGCGCCGGCATGCTCGGAGGCAGCGACATTCTGGAAGGCCTCGAGGGCATCGAGCGGGAGGGCGACGTCATCCGCTAAGCCCCAGATGAGCGGTTCGGGGGGGAGAAAAGGAAAGAAAAGCAAAAAAAAATCCAAAAACAAGGAAAAAAAAGAGAAAAACCGAAAAGGGAAAAAAAGAGAAGAGAAGAAAGACGAAACGAGGATAAGCGAAGGATGCTTTGGGAACCCGACAAGAATGGGTGTCTTCTGCGTTCCTCGGGGATGGAGCCTCATCCAGGTGGACGGATGTGCGGCTGAAACAGCTGCCCACTTGTTTGGCTACCAAGTCGTTCCATATCTCGGGGAAAGACGTGGCGTGGCTCATTTTGGTCATGGGGGAAGTGGGGAGACGGGCCGGGAAGAGTGGAAAGGCCCAGGCCAAGAAGAGGGGAGCTCGGGCTGCAGTAATACCCGGAGGGGGTGGCAGTCGTCATGGTGAAAACGACGGTGAGTTGGAGGCCGTGGCAGCCGAACTGGGCAGATGAGCGGCCGATGATCAGTCCTGCGAAGGACCCGGCGAAGAAGGAGAAGGCCTGGTACAGAGGGGAGGAATTCAGTAAATGGGTTGCCAGATGGCGGAGACGGCGGGCATCCCCGCCGGCCTGAATTGGGCCTTATTTCTGGTTCTTAGACTTGCTATACCACGGCCCGTTACTTTATCTTTTCGAGCCCCCACTACAGCGTTTAAGATGTCTCCGCTCTCCCGTGCTGCTGCGACGTGAGACGGGGGAGGGGACGAGAGGCAACAGCGGAGACGGGGGGTCCACAGCATGGGACGGTGTGGCGCCACCCAGGCCGCGATAGGGGCGTCACCTGCGCGAGTCGGGCCCGGCCCGCGACGTCGGGGACATGGCTTCTGCAGGTCCAGCGCGCCGCTCGTCACATGGGGGGTTGCCGCATGGGGGGGGCAAGCCGCGACTTATGGCCACGCGGGCCGTGAAAGGGCATTATCTACGCGTCATCTGCGCGAGTCAGGCCCAGCCTGTCACGACGGGGGCACGGTTTCCCCACGTCAGGCGCGCCGCTCCCATGTCGTCACCCAGGCGCGGCAGGGAGCTGGCTCATCTCCGCAGGTCGGACGCGGGACCCCCGATCGCAGGAAAATGAGGAGCGCGTCGCTGCTGCTGCTGCTGCTGCTGCTGCTGCTGCTGCTGCTGCTGCTGCTGCTGCTGCTGGTGTTGGTATGGCAGGGAGGCCCGGCTTTGGCTCGTATGGCCAGGGGCGAGACACGGTTCTATTCGCGGACGCCGTTCCTATCTGATATGCGAGCATCGGACCCCGATCGCCCGCGGGGGGGGTGCTGTCCCTCCTTTGATGGCGTGAGGGCCATTTCCCATCTGCAGCCGTGACCAGGCCCGACCTGACAACAACTCGACGACAACACTCGGCACCGCCATTGAACTCGCCAAGGCTGCGGGTCAGCAGAGAAACATTGATTCGCACCCAGGCAGACCTGTCTGGCCGCGGTCCGAGCCGTGTGTATTATTCCGTCTCCTCCCGCCCCCGCTCCCTCCCTCATTTTGTCGACCCCTCTCCCCCCTCCTAGCCCTTCCCCACCCCCTATCACCACCATCATCATCACATCCCGTCCCGTGTGCTCGTGCCAGCCTTGCTCTTCTCCTCGGCGTGGGCCTTGGTGCGCTCCTGCATGGCGGCCGCCGTCTCGGCGGGGGAGTGGTCCGCCTTGACGGCCTCCTCCGAGTCGGACGCGAGCTCGGGCTTCCAGTGGCCGCGGCCCAACTTTTGCTTCTCGAGGGAGTCGCGCTTGTGGCGGTCGTGGTTGGAGAGGGGGTCCTCTTGTAATGAGGGGGTCAGCTGGGGGGCGGTCGCATAGGGGGTGAGAGGGGGAGGGGGGAATGGGAGGGGGGTGGGGATGGGAGAGAGATTGAGGCTGGCTCACGGGACGCGCTCTCCTTGAGGCCGAGCCGGGCCGAGGTGGAGATGGAAAGGACGCGGCGGGCGACGATGGGGGAGGGGCGGAGGGTGGTGAGCAGGAGCGCGAAGGCGGCCATCCTGATCATTATCTTCTTCTGCGGCTTGTTCGGATTGATTGGTAGACTGGTTGTTCGGTGTGTATTGAAACCTTATAGTCAAGCACCTGGATATCGGCCGATGTGGGGAAGATGCGGAAGAAGCGGCGAGGCGGTCGAGGAGAGGTTGAGATTGGCAGCTGGAGGTTAGACATCTGACATTTGTTGGGGGCGGCAGATGGGTGATGGGCATGACGTCATGGCCGCGGCCTAATTGGCCGTCACACTTGAGGGGGGTTGGTGGGTGGGGATTGGGCCTCGGAGGGCTCGGAGCATGGGTGCCGGAGGCAGGCCCGAGTCGAGTCATGACGGAACAAAGCTCCCGCTCGCCGATAGCAAAGTGGTCCAGGGACTGTGCCAGCGTTTTCGAGGCTCCATCGGGTCCCCCACCGCTCCATTTCAACTCACTCTTGACCACGCCCACCACCACCACGCGACTGCCGCGACTGCTAAATGTAATCTACGAGATGACAGCCGCTGGTGTCTGATGGGCCTCGGTCGGTGTCAGCCACCGCGGCGCGACCACCAGATAATCGGCTTGGGAATAGCCGCCCGTGTTTAATAAGCTCAGGCTCAGGCTCGGTCGCCACCTGTGCATCGACCGCCAGATAATCGGCCTGTTCATAGCCAGCGGCCGCTCGTGTCTAATAAGCTCGACGGCTGCCTCTGCACCACCACGCACCACATGCCCACCCCCCCCTCACACACACACACACACACACATGGGTGCTCAGCAGTCCTGCCTCTCGCCCTCGCCGCCTGTATATCATGCCCTCCCCGACCCCAGCTGCCCCGTCCCCCCCCCCCCTCAAACCCGCTCCGCCCTCCACGTCACCACCGACACCCGCACCGCCGTGACCCGGTAGCAGCGACGCTCCCGCGCGCGGGCGCGTGCCTACCCGTACGACCCTCGCCCTCTCCTCCCCATCCTCACCCGTACCCCCTCCGCTCCCTCTTCCGCTCGCCCCCTTGGCATGTCTCCCTCAAGGTGAAATCCGGGCGGGTGCTCTGCCCGCTGAGACCGGGCGGGCACCTGCTGCCCCACCCGCATCCACCTCACCCCCCCTAACTAAGGAGTGAGCACGATCGCACCCTAGGGGGGTGGCAGCATCTGAGACAGCAGTCACGTCACTTCTCTCGGAGTCAACCGACTGGCTGGCTGGCCTACTTACTGGCCAAAACAAAAGTGACTAGAGCGAGCTACTCTCAGCGGCGTCCTATCTGTAATATGGTATGGTGCGGTATGGAGCTGCTGGTTGACGCGCGGGGGGGCTGGGAAATAAAATCCCATCGGCTGAGACATCTAGACAGGCAAGGAAGTACAGGACAGACCGAGGCGATGCCCCCCCCGCAGCGATCGCGAGCCTGCCAGACAACAACAGCAAGAGACCAGGGCCAAGACCAAGACACGCTTCATAGCGATCGCGAGATTCTTGACCAAATAATCAAGGCCAACAATACCACGAAAAGAAACATTTCTGGCGTCGACGTGGAGGCCCTTGCTGTCCTGGCGAATTCCCCATGCAGACGAGCGGGCAATAAAGGCCCTGTTGGCCCGACGATCTAGACCAAAGAAAGATGTGCGACACCGACCGAAACTTGGTTGCAGCTCTTGCGGGATTCCCAGCGAGAAGGCGCACGCGAGCAGGAGATCCTCTCCCCTGGCCAAGAGACGGTAGCACGAGACCGGGATAGAAGGAGACTTTGGCAGCGATCTGAACGGTACCGATCATCCATCGGCATCGGACAAGCATGGGAGTGAAGGGTATCATGATCAGACAGGCAAGGAAGTGAACGGTGCCCGTAATCGTCATCAGTTGGCGAGGAAGTGGAATTCTCAGCCCAGGGGGGGGGACAGCCCCTCTGAATGATATCCACTACCGCCATGGTCATCACGACCACCACGACCACCACAATCATCACCATAAACTACAACCGCATCACCAACTACACCATCATCGTCGCCGTCGTCATCGTCGTCATCAGTCTTGGACAGCCCACGAAGCAGTGTCAACCCTAGAGGGGGGGAGCAGCCCATCTGATTGATACACTATCGCCGCGATCATCATCATCATCACGCGACAGTTGATTCAGCAGTGTCAACCCCAGAGGGGGGTAGCAGTCCATCTGAATGATATCTACTATCGTCATCATGCATGAAAGCAGAGCGGTGGACCCATATGAGGGCCAGCCTTGTGGACGGTTTCTACCAGTGGCTACGATCATAAGAATGACGACCGTCATCATCAGACAAGATAAGCAGTAGGATCAAGGTCTTCAGCCCAGAGGAGAGAACAGCAGCAATCTGACTAGTACCCGTCACCATCAGACAACCGGACGGAGAAAGAATGGGCTGCCAGCCATCTGAGCGGTGCCGACCACCACCACGCGAATCTTCATCAGACAGGCAAGGAAGCGAAGCGACAAGCCCGGAGGGTAGGAAACAAGGCACTCCCGTCAGAGCCAGCTGACCCAGTTGCGTAAAACCGTGCCATCAGCGCAGAAAAAGCCACGGCCAGCGAGAAATCGACATGGAGCCGATCAGCCCATCACGATTATCCGAGCTCTCCATGGGGCCGAGGCTCCATCTCCTCGTGTCTGTCCGTAGGGTCGGCATTTCTTTTTTTTTGTTCGCAGAGGAATCAAAACACAAACCAAAGCGGACTACCGAGACCAACTCCCGGCAGGGCCAGAAACATCACAGGTCATACCCACGTTATGAGACCCAATTCTTTAACTGGCTCGCCTTGCGCGAGAGCAAGGTCTCCCTCCCGGGTGGCCGTTCCATTTCCCTCCCCCAGAAACAGAGTACCGTCCCCAGTCCCATACACACACATGAAACACACATACACGTGACACAACCAGCCGAAACTCCTAACCTCCGAGCCTCTGTACGGCCCAAGTCAAGACGTGCGTTTCTTTTTCTGAAAGATTCATGATCCCGTGAGGAAAGGAGAAGAAATAGACACAGGCAGACGTCTCCTGGTCATGCCCCGCTCGTCCTGCCCGATGAACCCGCCCTCGCGCTGGCCTCCCGCTCTCCCCTCCCCTCGTCCAAATGACAGGCGCCGCTGCCCCCCCCATTTCCCCTTCGCTAAGCCGCCCGAGCGATCCGGCAAGTAGTTTTATACTTTAGTTTAGAATAAATGAATCCACAGTGACACAAGAGATGACCCAATGACCCCGACAAGCCCGGCCGTGCTCGCTTCCTCGCTCGCTTCTTTCGCGCCCGTCCCAGAGGACGCAGATGCCAAACTCCGCACCACCCCTGCTCCAATCGAAGAACACGCCATGCCATGTTAGTTGGTCGAAATGCAAAGCCCCCATAAGATCACAAAGCGCCGCATTCATGCCAAATAGCTCGCCCCCTGACGCTCTTGCCGCAATGGGCAGTAGGTGGAAGAAACGGAAGAATTTTTTGTCGCGGTATCGACAGGTTCCCGGTCGAATGCGGTGAATAAAACATGGTGGAGAATAGGACAAGATTGACCGAGAATGGGGGATGATTGGCATCACTCATGTCGTGTCGATCGAGGCAGAGAGCAGTGCCGAGGAACCTGGGTGAAATTACGAGATTTTTGTACAGTCGTGAGGTGTAGTGTCATGACGTAGCGCCGGTGCCGAGACTTGACCCGGCGGCCGAGTTGTTGTTGATGTCAAAGATCCGCTTTGTCGCGCCTGTCCCGGCGGCAAATAGAGAAATCACAAAGAAAAAAAGCCGAGGAACGGAGCTATCTGGTGGTGAGGGATACGAATGCGGTCGCGGTGGCGGCTTGACAGTCCGACATGCCGCACGGCCACGTCGAACAGCAGCAGGCGAGATGGCGGCAGCTCAGACTCCGGAGACCAAGAAGACGCCGGGACGAGCGCGGCCCGCTGCGGGGTCGCTCACCACTTGGACGTGGTGAGGAAGGTGCGCGGCATCCGCGACGGGGATGTCGACGGACTCGAGACCGGGATGCCGGTGGTGGGGTCGATGATGGCGATCGCCCGGGTGGGCGCGGGCGTGGGCATGTTCAGAAGCACGCCGGTGGTGTCGGTGTGGAAGCTCGGGGGGCTGTAGTTCGGGCTCCGGCTGGGATGGAACGGGCGTAGGAAGCCAGAGGGTATGGTCTGGGCCATCTGCAACGGCGAGGTGCCAGGCGAGTCGCTGGCCTGAGAAGAGCGCTCAGAGTGCGAGCTGTGGGAGAGCAGCTGAGGCAAAGATGAGGTGAGCCTTCCGGGCCAGGATGCGCGGGCCGGGGGAGGCCGGGGGAGAAGCGGTCGGGCTCCGACTACTTACGTCGTCCTCGACAACCAGGTTCGGGCAGAACTCGAGGTCGTCGTCAAGATCGAACGAGATCCACTGCTCGAGAGAGTGCCGGTACTGGGACACGTTGGCGGTCGAGACCGACACGGGGGGCTCGGGCAGGAGGTGGTCGGGGAGCAGATCCCGGGAGACTATGGCGGCGCGGGCCTGGCCCCGGAGCATCTGCTGCAGATGGTTGTGTTGCTGCTGCTGCTGATGGTGGTGGTGGTGCTGCTGCGATTGGGTCGGATGCAGCGGCGGCTGCTGCTTGTGGACGCTGGGGTTCATGGCCAGCCTGGCCGGGCCGTTTCCTCGTCGTCGGTTGCCGTGGTGGTTTTGGGAGACAGGGGCGGGGATCGGATTCGCGTAGTACGAGAACGAAGACATGGTAGAGGAAGAATGGGCACCGTCTTGATATCTGGGTGGGAGGAGCCGAAAAGGTCGAGGGTTGGTTCGTATGTGACTGATTCTGAGCCCGGGATGGGGTTTTAAGACGATGATGGAGCGACGAGTTCCGAGGGCATGTGCGGCCCGGTCCTACGTAAAAGAGAAAGATTCTTTCTGGGATAGAAATAATATCAAGGGAGACCGCCGGCGTCAGGTGCGAGGCGTGGTGGACAAAGGCCGAGGGGAGTCGTCGCAGCAAGGAAACACCGGACAGAGACAGAGAGGCTTGATTTGCGGGAATGCGCGGTACGGCAGTGCGGCGAAAAGGCGGCGACCAGATCCACGTATAAGCGAATTGAAATTGGGCAGCGGTCGATTATGGCATTCGGCGGGTGTATGGCTTGTTTGGGTGTATGGGGAAGGAAAGGCAGACCGGGTTAATAAGTACGGTATAGATGGCGGGAGAGTAAGTAGTGAGCACAGAGCAGAGCAGAAAAAAAAATGGTCGGCCGAGGCGAGATGGACGGGAGAGGAAAGGCAAGAAGAGGGGGGAGAGATGAGAAGAATGGGAACAGGCCGAGGGCAGGAGGGGGGCGGCCAGCTGGGGTAGTTTTGTGGCCGAGCCAAGGGAGGGGGGGGTGGCACCCCTCAAGACCGCCGCGCAGGGGTGCACTGTGTGGCCGAGCTTTCTCCCCTCCCTTTTCTCTTCTCCTCTCGGCTGCCTGCTCGCTCGCTCTGGCTGGGCTGACAGGGTACGGGCCAGGACCAGAACCCGGTCGCGGCCGGCGCCCACCACCACCACGCTCCTCCCACATAGTACACATAACATTACACACCGTCTCCACACACACACAACACGCACTCATATTTTGCCACCCACACTACCCCCCCTTCTTTTCCTGCTGGGTTCCATCTCCCATCTTGACTTTTTCTCCCTGCGCCTATTTGAGCGCCGGCCAGAAGAGTTAATTAGGGGACTGGCGCTCGCTGGCTGGTCGGCCTGGCTGCCCGCGGCTTGCCGACAAGCTTTCCGGCCAGGAGGCCAATTACACGGTATCGCACCCGACCGGCTGTAATGTAATAAATGCCATACATCACGCGCGCACCCCCCCACAGAGCAGAGACAGAAGAGAGACAACACACACTGTCCGAATCCAAGTGAGACTTGGCATCCCTACAGGGGCGCCGGCTCCGCTTTCGCAGTACTCGCCACCCGTTCAGGCCGGTTTCGGGCTGGCCAGTGGGAGCCCAGAGGGTGTGTAATTTCCGTCTTCTTTCGATGGCTGCGACATTTGGCCGCGGTCCATCACACTGTGGTGGTGAGTGCGACCCTGGTGCTCGGGAATGAGTCGCTCGGGGCCTGAGGACAACAGTAACAACAACAACGACAGGAACCTCAACGCCGCAACGCCGCAACGCCGCAACGTCGCCGCACGACACACGGGCACAGTGTCGACCTAGCGCCCGCCCGGGGCGCGAGCAGCAAGAAAAAGTCTCGCGCACGGCGGCGTGGTGGGCTTATCTTTTGCCGTCTCACCATCGGCGGGTGGCCAATGCGGCCGGCGGCCGGCGGGACTGGGCAGGGTCGTAGCTTAGAGACGGGATTAGACGCCGGCACTTTTTGGCTTTGTTGTTGTTGTTGTTGTTGTTGACCTCGAGCCGAGGGCCGTCGCGACCAGGCGCGGGTTATTAGGATGGCGAAACGGCCAACCTTGGCCGCGGCCGTGGCCGGCCCGACCGTGGCCCGGCCGCTGCTGCTTCCCAGGTCTGGCCATTCTGCTCCCCCGCCCTTTTCAATCGAGCGCGGCGGACGAGGACAGGGACAGGGACAGGGACGGGGATCAAGACAGGGACGGGAACGGGGACGTGAACGGGGACGGGGTCGGGAGCGCGGCATGAATCGACTGGGCCTCTGGCTCAGAGGCCAGAGCAGAGGCCGGCCACTGGAGACGACCAATGAGAGACGACCCCCTCGCGGCCAGCGCCAGCAGCACCTGGCTTCCCTGACGGCTGATTGCAGCCCAAGCAAAGGATCGATGCCGGCGACGTGGTCTCTCGATCGTGGTCAAGAAAAGGACGGACCGGCTGTTGGGTCAGACCAGAGAGCGCGGCGAGAGCGGCGGGGTGGCTGTCATTACGGTCGCCAGTTGGACGGATGGATGGTCAATCACTCGACAGCAAGCACAGCAAGCACACCACATGACCCCTACTCGAGACCAATCCGTCCTAGGTCTGACTGGCTGGCTGGCTGCCCATCCATCTCCCCAGCTCTGACGCCGATCGCCAAGCAACGATCAAGAATTGAGCGCAACACCAGCAACAGCACCAGCGCCCCTTGATTCTGGCCGGACCCGCAGGCATGCAGCCGCGGCGGCAGCCGGCTTCCCGCGTCTTCCAGAATCGATCCGTCCCGGTGGCCGGGCCGGCTGCGTGACCACAACACGTAGCTGCTACCCGACCTGCCCGAAGCTGGACACCTGGCGGTTTTTTACCGCTTCACAGATCCGCAGCTTGGCGGCTCAGCTGCGCCCGGGGCACTGGAGCTCCAGTCTCTCTGCCGGCAGGGCCGTGTGTGCATGGGCTCTGCAGATATGCGGTGAACAACGGCGGCCTGAAACCAAATTAAACCGCTGCCAATCACCAGCCTCACCAGCCTCCCCACACGAGGGGAGGCGGCCCGCGCGCTGGATGGGTGGATGGATGGCTGGCTGGCTCGGCACGGAAATAGCGTCCACCACCCCGCGCCTGCCAGATCATCAAAACACACACACATGCCTCATTTGCCGAGTGGATGGGGAGATAGAGCTAGACGGCCGGGGGCGGGGGGCAGGGAAGAGAGGCGCTGCAGTCAGCCCCCCCCGCGCCCCTCGCCCCTCGAGAAAAAAGGTGAAAGGATTCAAGGTGAAAGGATTCGAGCTCGCCGAGCGCGAGCGACACCCGAGAGCAAAGAAAAGAAAGGGAGGCAGGCAGGCAGACCATCAGGGCCTCGGCGGTGATGGCCCGCCGCCGCGGCGGCATACCGCATCATGGTTGATCGATGCTATCTACGAAGCTGGCCGTGTGCTATGTGCTGCCGGCCTGGGCGCTGCGGCATGGCATGGGCGCGGTGGGGCTAGCCATGACGATCCCTGCAGCACTTGCGTCCGTGTGGCGGCATTGCGAGAGGGAGACGGGGAGGAGGGACGGGGAGGGGAGACGGGAGTCGGGAGACGGGAGGAGGGGAGGGAGAGGGGAGAGGGAGGGGTCGTGCACAGCCCCTCGTTCTCGCCGTGCCGTAATTAAATCAAAAACGCCGTGAGCACGAATTTGATACCGCCAAGGCGCGAAAAGGGGGGACGCCTCAGCCTCCTGCTTCCTCCTTCCTTCTCTCGGCCGGCAGATGAGGACGAGCCAACCATGGGGCGGGTGGCAGCAATATCCTGAACCACGATCGCGGCTGAGCTGTGGAACATGGCAAATGCCTGACGCCGAGGCAAGCTGGCTGGCTCTTGCTAGGGGACGGGCACGTGTTGGACGTGTCGGTGGCGATAGCTTCTTGGAGGTCACATCATCCTCCTCCCCGAGCGCCGGGTGGCAAACCAAAACCCGTCCAGATCCTGTCCTGACCGTGCTGGCACCCGTACTCATGCCAGATGGCGAAATCCGACATCTCCCCAGCCCTGTGGCGAGCAAGGAGAAGAGGCATAGGGGAGAGGCTATTTTGTGTGATGATAAGGGGAGGGAGCGCTCGCTAGTGGCTAGTGGCGGTGGAGGTGGAGGCGGTGGTGGTATTGGCTGTTGTCCTCTCCCGCCCAGTGGACACAGGTACATTGCAAGCGCCCTGCTAATAACAGCTGCTGCTCCCCCACCTTGGTCTGCTGCTCCTTCGCCGCTCCACACACGCCCCCTCGCCCCGCTCTGAGCTCTGCACGGTAGGGGGGGCAAGGAGATTATGCGTACTGGGGCACCGTCAGCACCGTCAGTATACGGAGAGGAGCAAGTGAGAACTGTTAGTGATCCAGCACTGTAATGACCACCACACCGTATGCACGGTAAAGACGGGGTCTGTGGATTCTGTTGGCACGGTCCGGGGCGTCAGCATTAGCACCATAGGTCCTGACGGCAGGACCAGACGCACCGTTGACAACCGTTGGCACTGTCGACGTGGATCTGCGGTACGGCGGGCTCCGTACGCACTGCCCATACTAGGAAGCTCCGTCAGCACTGTCGGCGTCAAGACTGTCGGATCTGCCACACCGTGGGCTCTATCCGCACTAGCTATCTTCCGTCCGCACTGTCGGCACCGTCAAGGCCAACCCCGTAAGTGTCATGGTACGGTCAGGTCCGTCAGCACTGTCGGTGCCGTCCAGGAGGCCCTACGGCGCCGCACAGTGGTGGGGCTGTCGGCGCCGTATGGACTATAGCGAGCCAGCACCGTTGGAACTGGCTGGATCAACGGCAGTCAGCGCCCCCTGGAACGCGACAGCCCGCCAGTACTTGGGCTCCGTCAACACTCGAATCGATATACTGGGTCTCCAGGCTGCGCAGACCAAACCACTATGCGCGCTCGCGATAGACAGATCGCACTGGCGGTGCGTGCGTCGGTCCGCGATACGATAAACGGCGAGACCGTGTCAGCGATGTACTTGTGTCGAGCCGACAGCGCCAGCTGCTCACCAGCCGAGTGCGTCCCGTTTCAACGGCCAGCTCCGATGGCCCACATGTGAAACGGTGCTCACCGGCGTCGCAGTGAGGGCTAAGCTGCTGCTGCTTGCGAGAACGGAGACAGACGGAAGAGCATCCACCGTCAGCACTGTCGCCCTGCCCGTGCCCTACAGCCAGCCGGCCGTGTCTTGGCTTGGCCGGGGCAGCATAGTCCCACCGTCAGCGCACTCACAGCTCACGGTTTACAACAACCCCGGCCACTACCGCGACACTGTATACTTGCCCACCGGCTCCGCCACCACTACTGTCTACTTCCCCCCCGGAGATCCTACGGTGTGGGTGAGACCTGGCGCCGACCCGGCGGTGGAGGGGTAGTGGTGGCGGCGTACAGGCGCTCCCTCGCCTCGTCTCGCCTTCGCCTCATTAGTTGCGGCGCTCCGTGCGCGCGCGTCGTGCCCTGTGTGCTACCACTTTCCAGAACGTTCCAGCCCCGGTCCGGCCGTGAATCACGCCACGGCACACACACCACACCGCCAGTGAGCGCTCGGGTGCTGGGCTGGAATGCATACTGGCGACCGACGTCTGCCTGCCCGCTCGTCGCTAGGCTCTGTCCTGCTCACACGACCACGGCACGCACGGCACGCACGCTCGCACTCCGGGTCTCTGAATGCTCCCCGACAGCAGCACCACACTCGCTCGGCAGACCAATTTTTGATTGCAGTTCCGGCTCGAATTTTTGTCTTGCTGACTTGCACATGGGCGCGGGGTGTCGGTCTCGGCCGTTTCCACCCAGGGGCGGGCCCCCGTATCAATCGGGTCGGCTGATGTCGGTCTTGTGTGTGCCCATTCTCGGATGGCCTTCGCTCGATCTTTCCACCGCGAGTGCCGACGCCGACAAATAGACTCGTACGTCTGGATGGCGGACAGGCAGGCAGGCAGGCAAGAATGTGAGGCAGGCAGGCGGGCAGGAAATAGTCCTTCCTTGGGCCCCTAGGTGACATTCCTTCCGCCGGTGGACAGGCAGACAGACAGCAATGTGAGGCTCCGGATCTGGCCGTAGCGCGGCCTCATGCACGACCATGAATCCAGCTCCGTTTTTCCGGATCATACCGAGCCGCCTCGGCTTGCCTGCCCCAGCTTGATAAAAGTGGGTGGCGCTAGCACATGCCCACATCCAGGCCAGGCCTCTCGATTGGCGGGTCAGCATCGGCGTAGAAAAGGGTCGACCGATTACGTCTCGGGAGAGGAGGGCCTGCTAGCCCACCGCCCCAGATCGCTCCCTCGTGACCACCACCAACCAGAGGGTCCTGGCGCCCACCTCCAGCCCGCCCCCGTCGGCCTCGACCTCGAGCGGGGCGATGATCTCGTCCAGCTGGCGGAGCCTCCCCGCGGCGCTGCCGTCGGCCGAGAACCGGGCCCCGTCCACCAGGATCGGCAC
Organism: Bertia moriformis; assembly: GCA_025802115.2. Lineage (NCBI taxonomy): Eukaryota > Fungi > Ascomycota > Sordariomycetes > Coronophorales > Bertiaceae > Bertia > Bertia moriformis. The sequence goes on from JAOYNC020074870.1 coordinate 16,061, forward strand.
CGTCACGCCGGCGAGCCGGGCCAGCCCGGCCGAGTCCATCAGCTGGGCGTGCAGGCCTCTGCGGTGCATCCGGTCGCGGTTCTCCGTCGCGACGCACGCGGCCGCCCGGTCCCGCGCCGTGAGCGGCTTCTTGGCCAGGGCCCGCGCCGCCGCGGCCGGGAGCGAGACGGCGGTCCCCACGGTGAGCACGACGGCCGCAAGCGGGACCGTCATGCCGGCATGGATCGCGCTGGCGACCGCGCCGGCGTAGTGCCCCCCGCGGCCCAGCCTGCCGATCGTGTCGCCGTATGCCTTGGCGTTGGTGAGGATGCCCCGGCCCAGGCCCAGCGGTCTCTCGACCAGCTCCCTCCCCATGTCGGCCGCGTGGCTGGCGGCCCTGCCGCCGGCCGAGGCGGCTAGCAGGCCGGACACGGCGGACAGAAAGGGCCACCACGAGTCCGGAGTGATGCCGTATGCCAGCAGGGACGGGGGGTACGCCCTGACGAGCGGCGCGGCGACCGAGGATCCCTCGACCGGCCTGGTCTGGGGGATCGCGATCGGCCGGGACGAAGGCGCCGGGGGGCGACTCTGCGGGGAGGACCCCCCGGCGGCGGCGGCGGCCGGGTCGCCCGCCAGTTCGTATGCCGAAAAGTCCTCGACGGGGGGACGATGCTGTGGGGAGGACCGCTCGGCGGCGGCGGCTGGGTCGCCTGCCAGTTCGTATGCCGGGAGGTCCTCGACCGGGGGATGATGCTGCGGGGAGGGCCGCTCGGCGGCGGTCGCGGCGGTCGCGGGCGTATCGCCCTCTAGTTCGTACGCCGGGAGGGTCTCGACGCTAGATTCGTCGCCCCGTCTGTCGGGCTGAGCCTCGAGTTCACTGAAAGGTGTCATCTTATGGAAATAGAAAAAGAAACAGTTGCAAGCAGCAGCAATAGCAGCAGCAGCAGCAGCAGCAGCAGCAGAGGCAGCAGCAGAGGATGGCGGGAGTCACGGCTGCAGCTCTATTATAGTCGCCGTCACTAGCCGTGGACGCACAGCTGAGCAGCTGAGCGGCTTACCGTGGCTGAGAGCCGAGTCCAAGTCCGAGCCCAGGCACCGCCCCTTGCTCTGTTTTTCTCCAAGGGCCAGCCGCAGCATGCACTCCGGGGGGTTTAAAATCTTAAATTATTTTCTTTTCGGACCGGCGCTGGTCCGAGCTCGGGTCCGAATCCAGGGTTCGCGGACACCCGGCTGCCGGATAGCTGGCAGGCAGCCAGCTCTACTGGACCGACGGCCGGGTCGGTCGGTCGGTCCCACACGAGGGAGGTCATGCCCTAGACTGACGAGATGAGGATCAGTGGTGGCCGCCGCCGGATTGGCTCCGTTCGGGTTAGGGTGGCGCGGCGGCGGAGTCATCTGGCTGGCTACAAGCTTTTCGTTCAGTCTGTGGGCGGCCTAGGTATGTAGCATCGTGTGGTGGGCATCCCTGATGGCGAGCGGCGGCGCGCCGCCCACATGCGCAGGGAAGGCATTCATCCATCCACCTTCTCGGGTGGCTGCTGGCTGGGCCTGGTCGCCTGTTAAGGTCCCGGTAGTGGGCCGCCATGATTCTCCGGATCCCTGCCTGCCTCTTCATTTCCTGGTGCCGTCACGCCGTCACACAGCCTGGCACACCGCCACTCGCCCGGTCTCGTCCTGGGACGGCAGGACGGGACCCTGGCCGTGTTATTTATCTGTTTATTCATTCCCGCCGATGCGAGGAATGAATAGAAATTAGCAGCCTCCCCTGCCTGCGCTGCCATCTGGCTGGAAGCATGAGGGAGAGTACTGATCAATCCCAGCCCACGCGGACTGTCCAGCACCAGAAATGGGAGGGCCAAGTCGGCGGCCGGGGGTGGAAAAAAAAGAAGAAAAAAAAGAAGAAAAAAAAGAAGAAAAAAAGAGATGATCAAGGTCCGACGAACCGCCCTCGGTTTGCTCGACCCTCGCCAAGCCCTCCAACCGTCTCCGGTATCGCCGGCAACGGTTGGCCTGCTCGGGTCGCTCGTTCTTCTTGACCATCGATCCGTCATCGGGATCTGCTAGGCTGAGGCCGGCCGAGAATGGGCCATCTCGGTAGCTCAATGTTGTTGGCTTAGTGCAAGTGGACATGCCGGCCTGCTGGCTGGGCTGATATCCTGAAGGCGTTGTCTGGTCGGTTCATGATATATAGTCCTGCTTGTATTTTACCTATGCTTTCGTACGGTTCCGAAATGGAAGGTTCTTTTAGTCCTACGCGTAGAATAACTGCAGCATTATGACTCTCCCCCACTCTGGCTGCGCCTCCACGGGACGACGGGAAGCGACGCCAGCCCAAACGGAAGCAGGCAGACAGACGAGAAACCGCACCATGTGCAGGAACAGATTTTGAAAATGACCTCGCCACCATGTAGTTCCCCGGCCTAGTGCCTACTACCTGCCTGCTGCCTGTTGTAGCCTGCTGCCTGGTATTATCCGCTGGCTGTTATTGCCTTCATGCTGCTGCCTGCTAAATGCAGCAGCATACTGCCTCACTTGTCCAGCCCCCTGGCCTTGACAAACCAGTTGATCTGCTCCCTGGTGAGCTTGTCTCTGTGCTGCTCCATGTACTCGTTGAACGAGATGATCTCCTGCGTGCAGTTGACCACATCCGCCATGTCGACCCTGGCATCGGATAGCCAGGCCAAGAGCCGGTGCGCCCTCGCGGTCCCGAGTTCCTGCTGGCTGCGCTCCCGCTCCTTGGCCACCTCTTGCTGCGACTGCTGCTGCTGCGGCGGCAGCAGCTGGTGTTGATGCTGCTGCTGCTGCTGCTGCTGCTGGGAATGTGGCAGCAGCAGCAGCAGCTGTTGATGCTGCGACTGATACTGATGCTGCTGCAACCGCTGCTGATGCTGCTGCGACTGATTCTGCTGCTGCTGCTGCTGCTGCCTGTAGGGCTCGTCCCTCGCGCCGACGGTACCACCGCCGCGAGACTGCTGCATATGGGCGAGAAAGGCGGTTGCGGCCGGATTGGCCGCCGTGGCAGGGGATTCCGGCCCGGGGGGGGCAGATAGGAGTGAGGATCCCGAGGCCGCTGCTGCGCCCACTGCCGCCGCCGCCGCCGCCACCGCAGTAGCAGCAGCAGCGGCGGCCCCCCCGGTGCCGCCGCCGCCGATCGGCCATGGCGCAAGTGTCATGAGGATGGCGGCCGCGGCGATGACATGGGGCGGAAACAGCAGCGGCAGGTCCGTCATCCAGCTGTCACTGATCACGCCCCAGGTAAGACTGATTTCCTCCGCCGAGAGGCCGAAATCCGACTGCAGCGTCGCCAGGGTGCGGTGCGGGTGGTGGATGATCAGGTGCGAGCTCATCTCGGAGATGAGGAAGAACTCGCACTCGCCGACTCGGCTGATGTCCAGCGCGGCCAGGTCCTGCCACAGCGCACGCGCCTCGCCCACAACCAGCCGGATGTGCTGGGGGCACTCCTCGATCTTGCAGGCGAGGTAGAGAGAGGTGGCCATGACCAGGTACGGATTTGTGCGCCGGATCTCGACCCGGATGTAGAACCGCTTGACGTATACCTGGGCCGTGCAGACGGCCTGCTGCCGCGCCCCGAGCCGTTTCGCGAGCCTGTTTATCTCTGCCACATGGCCCGGGCCGCTCTCGGTCAGTCGGTCGGTCGAGCCGGGGGCGCACGGGATGGAGGGAGAAAGGATAGCAACGGGGAGGGAGGCCAGAAAGCAGGGAAGCCAGAAGGCAGGGAAGCCAGAAAGCAGAGAGTACAAGATTCAGTTATAAGAAAAGCCGGTCAACAAACGGGAGTTGAAGTATACGCTCAGGTCTCGCGGCCCCGGCAGCGGAAACATCTGGATCAGGTCCATGTTCTCGTCCTCGAGCCGGGCCCGCGCCGCGGCCAGCTCTGGCCGGGTGAAGGTCCAGAACTGGTGCTGGGTCGAGTCCCAGTAGTTGGCCGACATGATGGTGTCAGTCGGGCCTGCGGCCGCCGTGTCTGGAGGTGGCGGACGTAGGGGGCTGCCGCTGCCACCACTCAACTCAGGCTCTCTGCCATGTGCGCGCGCGCATGCATGCGGCTGGTGGTGGCGGGGAGTGGCGCCAAGACGGTGAGGCTGATGACGAGGCTGATGAGGGCGGAATGCGGGAAAGGGAAGAAAGTGGAGAAGGAATAAGGAATGCAGGTGCGACCGCAGGTGCCACCGAAGAGATCGGTACCAAACGCGGCTCTGCCGTGAGGTCACCGCTGAGATAAAACGGCAAGGCCAGGCTTGGCCAGGCAGGGGGTTGAGGGGAGGGAGGGCAGGGAGGGGCGGGAGGGCGGGCCGTCCAATCATCTGTCCGTCGTCGCATCTTTTTCCTGCTCCCCTTTCCCTCGACCACGTCGATCCTTCCGCTGGGCGGCCCCGATCCACACCGACGTCAAGACGTCAACCTCACCTGTCCTTTCCACCTTGGTGTTTCTCGCGGGCCTTCTCGGAGCTCCGTGAGCCGTCCCGCTCTTTCACTGCAACAACAACAGCAGCAGCAGCAGCAGCAACCCAGGCTACTGCACGACAGCGCCCGCGCGGGCCCGCTGGCTCGAGGTCGCGTCGCTCCGTCGTTTCCCGTTCTCGATTCCTCCACCCGGACTTGGCACTTGAGCCGCAGGAAGGTGGCCCCACCACGTAACATTATCGTGGCGCCGGTCTTATTATCACTAATCGTATTGCTGTCCTCGTCATTGTCGGGCCGGTTCGAAAGAAACATGCTCCTTCTCCACGACAACCCGCCCTCGGCCTCGACCTCGACCTCGACATCGACCTCGACCTCGACCACAACCTTGATCTCGACCTTGACCTCGACCTTGACCTCGAACCTGACCTCGAACCTGACCTCGACCTTGACTTCGAACCTGACCTCGAACCTGACCTCGACCTTGACTTCGAACCTGACCTCGAACCTGACCTCGAACCTGACCTCGAACTAGAAGCCGGAGAACGAGAGAAGCAGCCCCCCCTTAAGGAACAGGCGCAGGACGGGAAACGGGAGAGGATCCGGAACAAGACCGATCATGAAGCCGGCCAAGACGGCGGCCGGTTGGCTCGCCGGGCACGGGCTCGAGGAGACGCAGAACCAGCGGGACGCGCGCGTCGAGAAGCTATGGTCGAGGCTGGACCCGGCCGGCACGGGCGAGCTGGACCTCAGGGGGCTGCAGAGAGGGTTCCGGAGGATCGATCACCGTTAGCTTTGGCCCTGCCCCCTCTCCCTGTTTATTTCCTCTTCCTGCACAAAAGACGACCTCGCTGCCCCCCTCCGCCCCCCCCCTCAGCCTCCCCGCCCCCTCTCCTCCCTCTCGCAATCTCCTTCCCTCTTCAAGAGAGGGGGGGGTAGTTCCCCCCCCATCTCGTCGGAAGGAGGCAGGGAGCAGGGGAGCAGGGGAGCAGGGGGTCTGGAGAGTGTGGGGAAGTATGTGGTTGTAATGGCTTAATGAAACGAACTCTTTTGCTGATGCCATGTGTGTTTCCCGGTGGGGCGAGGTCACAGCCATGAAGAATGCAGACGCAATGCTCCAAAGGATCGTCGAGAGGCTGGACACTGACAGGGACGGCAAGATCCAATATGCCGGTGGGTTCTGCATCTGCCGGTGCTGCTGGTGCTGGTGCTGCTGGTACTGCTGATGCCGCCGCCGCCACTGCTCACGGCCTGTCCTCGTTCTTGTCCTGGCTCGGCCTCCTCAGGGCGGGCCCAGGTCCCTGCCGTACTGACGGTCGGGGCTGCGGCTCTCTCTCGGCGGCAGAATTCCGAGTGTTTATCGAGCAGGCAGAGCGCCAGCTGCTGAAACTGTTCCGATCGATCGACTGTGACAACAACGGGAGGCTCGACAAGGAGGAGCTGCAGGAGGCGTTCCGACGAGCCGGCCTGGCGGTGCCCTCGCGCCGACTGAATGACTTCTTCGGCGATATGGATATGAACCATGACGGGTTCATAAGCTTTGAAGAGTGGCGGTAAGTGTTGTCTGGTTGATGTTTTGGCGCTGCTCGGTTGGGTTGGTCTTTGCTCGGCCGATCGTGGTCCGGCGGTCCGTGTCCGGCCAGGGGGAGGAAAGGACACGGGTCAGGGCGCGAGTGCATCTGTGCGTCAAGATATGGAGAAGATAAAAGGCCACGTGAGGGGAAAAGAAGAAAACGCAAAAAAATAACCCAGGAAAAGAAAAGGTGAAATTTGGCGGCTAATCAGGCTCACGTGGCAGAGACTTCCTCATATTCATGCCGGTCCATGACGACTCGTCGCCGCTGAGGGCGGTGCTGTCATACTACTCCTCCATCGTCCTGGTCACGGCCGAGGGGGACTCGATAGTGAGCGATGAGACCCTCAAGGGCCTAGGTACGCGCATTGAGTCCCTATTCAAGGCTTTATTTGGCACTCTCTACGTTCTTGCATCGCCGCCGCCACCACGATCCGGGCTGGCCCCGACCTCTTCCTCCACGGCAGCCCATGCCGCTAAGGACCCCCCTCAACGAGAGCAGCACCAGCAGCACCACTTCCCCTACCACAACTTGGCACCGGACCCAAGTCGCGTATCTCCTCCCTGGCAGCTCAAATTTGAACCAGCACTTGAAGGCCCGGCGCCAGCCAGGAAAAAAAAACAACCGCCGCCACAACCACCACCACAACCAGCGCCAGCACCACAACCACATCCAGATCCCCAGCGCCAGCACCAGCACCAGCACCAGGCCCAGCACCGGCACCAGCACCAGCACGCGCAGGAACGCGCTCCTGCCGGATTTTCTCCCTCCCTCCCCTCCCATCCCTGCTCTCCCGGCTCCCCCAGCTCGCCCGCCCCTCCCGGCCTCCCCAGCTCCCCTGCCCCATCGGCCCCCCCCCACTCCGGCCCAGAGATGGACCCCCGGGAGTGGGCCATCCGGGGGGCCGTTTCTCGGGACCTAGAGGGTCCCGAGGGGGTGGGCCCAAGCCCGACCCCGGCTTCCACGGGCGGGGCCCTCAATGGCAGGCCTCCTCCTGCGGCTCCACCAGATCACCAGACCGTGCTGACCTTGGCCGCTCCCGATACAGGCTACTTTGTTGCGGGCGCGCTAGCGGGCGGGATATCCCGCACCGCCACTGCCCCGCTGGACCGGATCAAGGTCCGGCTGCTGGTCGACACCAAGGCGGCCGGGGAGACGGCGCTGGCTGCCCTGGCCAGGGGCCAGCCCGTGGCCGCCCTCCGGAACGCGGCCCGGCCGATTGGCGAGGCGGCCCGAGAGGTCTACCTCTCGGGCGGAGTCCGGGGCTTCTTTGCTGGTAAGCAGGCACCTGTGCTCGGCTCTATGCTCGACTCAGCTCGCTTCGTGCGGTGTTTCTGTTTTGTCCGCGTGCTAACTATGGCTGGTCAGGTAACGGACTCAATGTGATCAAGATAATGCCAGAGGCGGCTATCAAGGTAAGCAGCAGTATCCAGAGTCCTCTTTGCGTCTCGGCTCATACTGCGGCTAACCTGCGCCTGCTCTCGGTGGCACCGATCGCGTAGTTTGGCTCCTATGAGGCGGCCAAGCGAGCCATGGCCAATGTTGAGGGGCACGGTGATCCCCAGAAGATCAAGCCGTCGTCCAAGTTTGTAGCCGGCGGTATTGGCGGTATGATTGGCCAGTAAGTGGAAAGAGTGGTGTCCGACCCGGTGTTCCGGCGCCGATCCCGGTGCCCGATCCGGTATCCCGGTGCCTGATCCGGTATCCCGGTGCCTGATCTGGTATCCCAGTGCCCGATCCGGTATCTCGGTGCCCGATCCAGTATATCGGTGCCTGATCCCAGTGCCTGATCCCGAGCCTGATCCCAGTTCCCGGCTTTGGTCTGCCTATCCATTGTCTGCTGATTGCTGACTGACCTCCTTTCTCCCCTGCTCCCCATATATTAGATTCTTTGTCTACCCCTTGGACACCCTCAAGTTCCGGCTCCAGTGCGAGACCGTCAAGGGCGGCCTGACCGGCAACGCCCTCCTCGCCGCGACCGCACGGCGCATGATGGCCGACGGTGGCCTGCGGGCCGCGTACCGCGGCGTCACCATGGGGCTGGTCGGCATGTTCCCGTACAGTGCCATCGACATGGGCACATTCGAGGTGCTCAAGCTGGCATACCGCCGCCACCGGGCCCGTGCCCTGGGCCTGCACGAAGAAGACGTGCAGGCCGGCAACGTGGCGACGGGGTTCATCGGCGCCACCTCGGGGGCATTTGGCGCCGCCGTCGTGTACCCCCTCAACGTGGTCCGCACCCGGCTGCAGACCCAGGGCACCGCCATGCACCCCGACACCTACACCGGCATCGTCGACGTGACCCGCAAGACGATCCGCAAAGAGGGCATCCGGGGCCTATACAAGGGCCTGATCCCGAACCTGCTCAAGGTTGCGCCGGCCCTCAGCATCACCTGGATTGTGTACGAGAACGCAAAGACCACGCTGGGGCTGAAGTAGGCTGGCGACAGCGACAACGACAGCGACCGCGACAAGAATCAACCGGCCGCACCTGCGTTGCCGCCAACGGTTTGGAGGCGAAGGCAGGGGATCAACGCAACAACAGCCAGCAAGAGACAACACAAAACGGACCGAACCGGATCAGAGGGCAGAAGAGTATGGAACCAGACCGATCCGTCGTCATCCCCGCCTCCTATTTCCTTCTTCTCATCTCTCTGCCTCTCATTCTCCCCCTTTTATTCTCATCCTCGTCGTTTTCATCCTCTCGTTTCCTCTCTTTTTTTTTCCCAGTTGCTAGAATGGTTTGTCAAGGACGGGACACAAGAGGAGAGGCCCCCCAGGGAGAGGTTAAGAAAAGGACAACAACACCAAAGCCACGACAGAATACGTCTGCGAGGGAAAGATCTGGCCAGTTGAACAAGGAAACGGTCGGCGTCTGAGAGACTGTTTGGGCGAAAAAAGAGATGACAGATGCCTCCCAGGAGATGAGCCAATCACAAGACCAGCAGAGAGAGGGAGGGATGCAACGGACGGGTGGAGGGAGACCCTTAAGCGGAGGAGATGGATCGGGCCAGTGGAGGAGGTGGATTGGGCCAGTGGAGGAGATGGACTGGACTAGTGGAGGGGGTGGCAGACGTCTTTCGCCGGTGGACTGGTACGGGGAAGATGGTAGATGCTTCGGAGGAGACGAGGAGATGCAAGAGGTTGCACTTGGGGAGGACGGATGCAGCAGACGTCTTTTCCAAGATCGACAAATGGAAGACTTGTGCGAGGACTCGATCGATCCGACGAATACCAAGCTGGACTGGAAAGAGAGAGAGCACAAGTTGGCAACGAGTAGCGGTACTGGCCAACCTACCTATAGTACCTAGGCAGCATCGAGTATCGAGTATCGGCCAGAATCAAGGGACGGGCGCGGACTGGAGTCTGAGACCTGAGACCAGGTCAGAGAGACAAACAGAAGCGCGAGAATTGAGACGGCAGGCCGGAGAGGGGGACAAACGGAAGCCCGACAATTGAGACCGCCGCACAGGGAGAGACATGAGCCAAAACCAACCGTCCGATAAATGAGGCCAGGGCAGAGACACTGCCGCCGGGGGATGGAGGGGGGACAGACAGACTACGGAACACACCCCCCGATCAGGCTGGTGGCGACTGGTGACTCGTCTTGATCTCTTGACTGCGGGGGCTGCGGCCAGCTTGAAAAAACCCGGCGCACGAGGACAGCCACGGCGGGCGGCATCAGCGACCCGACCGATGGCGAGCACCGGGTCCGTGTCTCGCCTCTGGCCTGGGGGCGGCTCGGTGCTTAAAGTATGGAGGGGTCGCGAACGGGAAGTAGGGAGCAGCGGCGGACCTCTCGGCGCATGCGGCCAGGTGCACCCACACCCTACACCCCGGCAGGTATGCAGACCAGCCAGCCCAACTGCCGCTCCGTCCCAGCCGAAGCTGGCCAAGTAAGGTGTGTCGAGGGGGCGAGGGGCGTGTCTAGGGGGCGAGGGGCAGAGAGCGGGGCAGGACTCGATGGGCCACCGCCCATCAGGATCCGCGCGAGCGGGGCCACCCCGCCCACTCCACTCCAGCAGAGAGCCAACTGGCCTGACCCAGCAGCAGCACTTGTGTGGGATTACCTACTCGGCATGGAAATCCAATGCCTACTCAAGCGAGCAGGGCACGTCTGCCCGCCCCCCATTGGCGGCCGCGGCAGTATGACAGCATCTGTGGGTGGAATAAACCCCCCCAGTACAGAACAGCTGTCCATCACGCCAGCTCCGCAGCGATCATCCATCCGTGCCATGCCATCAAGCTATCAGGCAGGCGGCAAACATGCGTCGTCCTCCCCCCGGCGCGCCTGCCCGGGGATGCTTACGCGTCGGGAATAAATGAAATTCAATACAAGAAAGAGCACAACCGCTCGACCACCACAGCCACAGCCGGGCAGACACAAGGCAATGAGCAAGTTCTCAACTGTCCCGTCACCGGGATTTGATCTGATTTATTACCCCTCCTCCATCCTACTGCTCTTGTCACAGTGCTCTGCCCCTCTTCCCACACCCACCCCCGACCCCCACAGTAATGCCCACCCGGCTGTCTGTCTGAGGCCCCGCGTCCCCTCCTCCCCCCAACTGATGGCACCCTGATGACGGTGTGATCCCAAAAGGGCTGCCCCTCATAGATGGCCTCACGCGGTGCCGTCGACAATGTCGACATCTGCAGAGACGATCTTTACTCGCCCGACCCCGCCGAGCTCGACCCCGCCGAGATCGAGCGAAAGGTCGCCGACGCAATAGCGTCGTCATCACTCGCAACAGGTGCCCCCCAGACCCCCCCCCGCGCTGCGTCAGCTCGGCTGCGAGCCACCCGGCCCCCATTCTTCCCCCCGGCCGGCGCCCCATCCACTCCGGATCTGGACCTGGGCCTCCTCGCCCTTGGGGTGGACGACGATTCGTCCTCGCATTCGTCCGAGTCGTCGTTGGAGTGGTCATCTCCCCCCCCTCCTGCCCAACGTCGCTACAGCGGGGCCGGCGAGGACGAGGCCGATCCGGTCCCGGCCTCAAAGGAGGCCGATCCCAACAGCGGTCTCCTGTCGTATAACAGGAACCACAGCGACGCCAGCGCCAGCGAATGCCTCCCTCCTGCTCTCTCCCTGCCGCCTGCCCCCTCCTCCTCCCGTGCCCGTCACCACCGAGACAGCATAAAAAGCCACCACCACAGCCCCGAGCAGAAGCATCAAACCCAGCACCAGCACCACCATCAGCATCAACCCCAGCCCCAGCCATCCACCCCCACCCCCACGGTGAGCGGCACCCACACGCCCGTAGCGCACCCCACCTTTGCCTCCACCTACAGCACCTTTGCCTCGCCCACCACCCGGTCCGAAGCCGGGCTCGTCATGCCATCGTCGGAAGAGCAGCGCCCGCTCCTGCGCGCCGGTCCGGAGAGCATGGGCGGAGAAGGCGGAGAAGGCGAAGCAGGAGGGCCGAGGGGCGGGGGGGCTGAGCCCGGCTGGAGGCGTTGGTGGCGCCGGCGGCCTAGCAGCCGGTCCGTCAAAGCGGGTCTGCTCGGGGCCATAATACTCGGCTTGGTGGTGGCGGTGCTGATGGTCGTGTTTAAGCACCAGGGCCCAAACCCCCGAGGGCCGGTACGCATATTCTCGTAATCCCCGCCAAAAGTAACCCGAGAAAAGCTGCTGACAGTCGCTGCCCAGACCCGATTCCCCCATACTCGGCCCGGCTACGATACCCACCCCCTAGGAAACAGCCCTATCGAGCACCCCCCTGCCTACGGTGTTGGCAAGATGGAGTGGGACCCCAGTCCGACCTGCCACGGGGGTGCCGAGCACCACCTCCCGGTCCGCTTTTTCCCCGTCACATTCGACCCAGCTGCCTCGCTCGAGATCGCGCAGCGGCCCACGCCCAGCCACCCGCCCGGTCGCCGCGCTCCCCATGTCCGGGGCGACCTCATCGTTCGCGCCGTCGAGGGGGATGCGAAACCCGGCGTGGTGGTCGAGGCGACCACCAGCAACGAGGCTGTCGTCCCCGAGCTTATCTGGAGCGCGGAGGCCGGCGAGCAGAGCCTCCGGATCGAGGTGCCCCAGTCGGTGCCCCGCCACGGGGCCGGCGGTGCGCCCTGCGTGAGGATGCGGATCACCCTCTGGGTCCCCCAGCCCGACGGTGACGGTGACGGCGACGGCCCCGCCGCCGCCCTGGCCCAGCTCTCGCTCTCCACCGTCGCCCTCGGCGTGTCGATCTTGAACGGCGTCGACATAGTCGTTGGCGGCGGAGGTACGGTCATACACACCGTGTCGGGCAACTTGCACTCTGCCGACCGCGTCAAGATCCGGTCGCGAGACATCCGAGTCGAGACCATATCAGGAAACATCGAAGGCCGCTTCCCGCTCTACGACTCGCTCATGCTCTCGTCCAACTCGGGCAGGGTCGGCGTGGTATTCGATCCCAAGCCCGCCGACAAGCACAGGCCCCTGTCAGCCAGGCTTTCGATCCGGACCACGTCCGGCGACATCGACGCCGGCGCCGGCGGCAAAAAAGAAGACTGCCCGCCTCGGGACTTCATCGTCTCGATCGAGTCCAAATCGGGCAGCATCGCCGCCCACGGCCCCATCGGCTCGCAGGCCGTCTTCTCGTCGACCTCGGGCGACGTCGGACTGCGGCTGATGCTCGTGCTCGAGCGGTCCGATGACCGGCCGGCGACGCTGCAGACCTACACCGTCAGCGGCAATTCCCGGATCGAGCTGCTGGAGCCGACCTGGTACGGCTCGGTCCCCGCCAAACCAGTGGGCGCCGGATACCTAGAGGAGGTAGAGAAGGGCTTCGTCGTCATCGGCGGCGCCCTCGCCAACGGCAATGACACGACCCCGACTCTGCGCCGGCTTCACTCGGATCACGAGTCCACGAGCGGGCTCGTCTTGATCAAGTATCCGCCCTCGTGGGAGGGTCAGTTCAGGGCGAGGAGCATGACCGGCAGGGTCGAGGCGTGGGGCGACGGGCTCGAGGTTGACGGAAGGCACGGATGGGTTGGAAGCTCGGCAGATGGGGGCAAGGGGCCGGACCGGGAGAGCGGGTCCGCGGCCCGGATGAAGACAATATCGGGAGACATTCAGTTCGAGGTAGGAAAGAGTGAGGCTGATGGAAATTGATTCTGGCCTCGGGGCAGACAGGCGGCAGGGGCAGGCAGGCGGGCAGGCATGCAGGGGAGAAAGGTCTGGTCTATTTGTTCACACACCAATCGGGGAGAGAAAGGGAGCGCAAAAGAGCAGTGGGCAATGGCGATGGATTATCTCGTAGCATGGTTCTTTGCCAGCCCTACCCGACTTGTCGACAGCCAGCCGGGCCTTGAGATGCACGACTTGGTGTTCTTGTATGGTGGACTACCGATCTCGACGACGGGAATACACACGAATTGCTGCTGCATGAGACTTGACTATTGTGTGGGCTGCATGGGGTTATCAAAGAATCCTGCATTGCACTGCCTACTGCCGGTACGAACTCGGGTGTCATTACCAAGACTGGAGGTGGTCCGGTCGGCGCCGCCGCCGAGGGACCCAGTTCGCGCGAGGCCGAGGTCGCGCTCATGTTTGCCGGCCAGATGGGCTGCGAGGTGCAGGAGAACCTGATTGTTGAGACGCGGGTCAGCAACCCGGCAGTCCTCGGCCTCGGACGGCCAGGACCTCGCGTCCGCCCGGCAGGACAGAGAGAGAGGGGGTGAGAGACGCCGCGGTGGCGAGAGGCCGGCAGGCACGGCTGGATGCATATATTTCATTAATTTTAGTATTATGGAGGTGACCGTGGTGGGTGGGCCTCGGTCGGTCGCCCTCCCCCCCCACTTTCCCCGCACAGATCCCGACTTTTTCAAGCATCAAATCAAGCAGCCGGCAAACGACTCAAATCCCATTAGATATCCGGCGCAATTCCCATCCACCACGACCAATTCGTTATATCCACAGGAAAAATGCCCTCCGACACCGACACCCCCTCCGAGTCCTCCTCCGGCGCGTCGTCCTGGCAGGACCTGGAGAGCGACTCGGAGCCGGCCCTCCAGATCGTCTCGCTCGCCGACGGCTCCACCGTCTTCCCGTCGGCCGCCGCCATGTTGGCGCACGACATGGAAAAACACGGATTCAACTATGTGGCCGTGTTGCGCTCGGTCGGCATCTGCGACTTCCTCACCGGCACCCGGCTGGTCAACTACGTCCGGACCCGGGTGCGCGACGGCAAGTCCCCAGTCCCGCCTGAGGGGCTGACCCGGGCCGAGCTCGGGGACGGGGATGAGTATCTCCGGCCTGTGCTCAAGGACGACGCACTGCTCGCCTGCTTGGGCGATGTGCTAGGCGATGATGAGGAAGAGGCGGAGGAAGAGGAAGAGGAGCGGAGGGCGGGCGAGGGTGGGGATGCTGCGGACCCCGCGGACCTGCGGCGCCAGAACCGGGCCCTCCGCCGAGAATTGCGCGAATTGCAGTCCCGGTTCGACAACCACCGCCTCGCCGTAGATGAGATGCTCGAGAAAAGGTGGGAGCGGACCGGGGGGGGGGCCGCACCCACTGCTGCTGCTGCCGACGCGTCAGAGTCCTATTGGACCTCATACGCCGGCCTCGGGATCCACGAGACCATGCTCAAGGACCAGGTCCGGACCGGAGCGTATCGCGACTTCGCTGCCAAGCACGGCGATCAGGTGTTCGCCGGAAAGACGGTGCTGGACGTCGGGTGCGGGACCGGCATCCTGAGCATGTTCTGCGCCCGGGCCGGGGCCGCCCGCGTCTTCGCCGTGGACCGGTCCGACATCGTCGACCGGGCGCGCGAGATCGTGTACGCGAACAAGCTGGACGGCGTCATCACCTGCCTGCGCGGCGAGATCGAAGATGTCGTTCTCCCGGTCGGATCCGTCGACGTGATCGTGAGCGAGTGGATGGGGTACGCCCTGCTGTTCGAGGCCATGCTGCCAAGCGTGCTGCACGCCCGGGACCGGTGGCTCGCCCCGGGCGGGCTGATGGTCCCGAGCGCGGCGACGCTCTGGGTCGCCCCCGTCTCTGACCCGGCCTACGCGGCCGACAACTTCTCCTTCTGGCGGGACGTGTACGGGTTCGACATGAGCCCGATGCTGCGGCGAGACCGCGGCGGCGCGTACGATACCGCCCACGTGACCACCATGGCTCCCGGGTCGGTAGCCGGCCGCCCGAGCCAGGTGCTGCGGCTGGACCTGCACACGGCCAAGGCCGAGGACCTGTCGTTCACGAGGGGGTGGTCGTCGACGCTGCAGCGCGACGTCGGCGCCATCGACGGGCTGGTGGTCTGGTTCGACATCTTCTTCGGCCGGAGCCGGGACCCCGGCGAGATCCCCGACGGGGCTACGGCGGAGGAGTGGATCGCGAGCGGGCCCGAGGGCAGCAATATCGGGTTTACGACCGGGCCGGGGGGGACCACCACGCACTGGGAGCAGTGTGTCTTGTCGATCCGGCCGGGGCCGGAAGAGGTTCCCGCCGCGGTGGTCAAGGCAGAGGACCCCACTACCGTGGCGCCGCTCGTGGTCGGGACCGAGGTGAAGGGTGATATCACATATGCCCCTCTGGAGGGGGACGCGAGCGCGCGGTCGCTGGCCATATCAGCCTCGTGGGAGATTGAGGGGGGGGCGAAGGGGCGTCAGAGGTGGAGGCTTGTGTGAGTGGGGGGGGGCAAAGGCAGAGGAAGGGCGTGGATGGTGGGGGGTGGGGGAGAGAGAACCGGTGTGGAAGCGGCAGGGGGGGGGCAACTGGAGCGGGTGTGGGAAAGGAGCAGGTAGATAAAAGGATGGGACTGGTTGCTGGCCATGGCATATGCGTGATATAGACAAATCATGCTCTGCGCTGGAACCCCTCTCCTTTTTCTGCCACCCGCCGACCATTCGCATCTATCCAGCTGGGATTCAGTAGAGGGGCCCATGGGTGATCCATGTACGACGGGCTTGAGGGCCATCACGATGCTATGGGCCCATTCCTAGGACAGGACCCGCTGATTCTCCAGAACACGGACACTTCCACCAATATAATTAATCTGTGTATGCCCCCACCTCAAGGTAACAAATCTGGGATACCGCCAAAGATGCGGAATAGGACCCCCAGCAGCAAACAATCGCCACCTCGGCGAGACTCGGGGAATTTCCTCGGGTATGACATCCAAATAACCCCACAAATGACATTTGCAATACCATGGGGATGCCCGCGAGCTGGCTATGAAGGATCCAGAGATCCGCTGGATTTTTAAATAGTCACGGACAAGTCAATGTGCAAGCTTGTGTGTGTATCTCTGATCCAACCGGGGTACGCGTCGTCGAATAGTTGGCCTGTGGGGGTAGATTTGCCGCCTTCGGGCTGCGTCTGTTTCAAAGTGGCGGACGAGTATCCCGTCACCCTAAAGGCTTGGACGAGGTCGGGCACAGGTTCCCAAGTTTCCGGCAAGATCAATGGACCTGGTGCTGGGCTGGAGAGGCCATTCCTGCCATGATGCCAGTGTATCTGTGTAAGGGGACGCTAGAGCGATGGGTTGGGTCGGAGTGCTACGGTCGGAAGAGGCGAGGATCTAGGGAATCTAAGACGGACGGCCGGCCTGCGGTGTCGGGGGTGCCGGTGGGAATAAAGGGGTATGGCTGACGATGTTGCAGCAGCTGGTGGTGGCCGTAGTCGTCGGGGGGCGGCGGCGGCGGCGGGGGGGGGGCGTGCTGGAATCCGTCCGCATGGGAGAAGGGCTGGGCAGAGGGGTACTGGGTGTACTGGGGCGGCCTGGCGCTGGCCCCGGCCTTATCCAAGAGATCGACAACCGCGAGGTGGCCGCCGCATGTAGCCGCAAGCAGAGCCGAATGATAGAGCCCGTTCCTCCGGTTGACATCAGCGCCCTCCGCGATGAGAAGCTTGACGATGGATGTGTGACCCTTGGTCGCGGCAATGCAAAGGGCGTCGCCCATGGGGCCGCAGGCATGTATGTCCGCGCCTCGCGATAGCAGCACCTGCGCTGCTTGGCGGCACTTACATGATAGCGCTGTCGGACTCGGGCTACGGAAGCACATTCAGTTTCGCCTTAGCGCGTGGTCGAGCGGAAGGAGGGCATTTATCTCGTGGATGTTCTCGAGCCAGACTTCAAACCGCAGACTTGGATCGTAATATCCCATGAACACAAATTCGGATATTCGCCTGATCATGTCTTCTTCGCTCACGGCCAGCGCCCTCTTCGAGTGGGCGGGCCAGTACATGGCCGCGTACACGTAAAAGTCATTGCTCGGACGTCCACGCGACCTGCTAGAGCGGGGGAGAGCTTCTGTTTGGTGTTGGGAGGGAGCAGTTCAAACGCTCTGTCCCAGAGGGAGGAGGAGGAGGAGCAGGTCGTGGAGCCGCCACCTTGCGGTGGTGTCGGCGGCGACGGGGACCCGGCCGACATGACGATGAATCCGCAGTTATCGACTCAACTGCGATCGAGGGATGCAACCGATGCATGTGCCCAATTCGAATGCAACAGACGGGCGGCCAAGGGATGCAATAGAGGCGTGCGTCCACAAAACAAACGGATGTATACCCAAGCCGGATGCAACAGAGGCGTGCGCCCAAGCGGGACGCAAAGGCGGATGCCCAAGTCGGATGGATGGATAGATTGTATACGTGCGACCAAGTCATGCAATGTAGAGAACGTGATCCCAGATCGGAAGTGCAATGACGTATGCCCAGATCTGACGCAGCAGACGCCGCTGTGCCCAATCGGATTCTATTTAGATGTGAATGAAGAAACGCCCCCTTTGCTACCACCTCATCAGCCTTGGCTGGCTGGCTGGCCTCAGCTTGGCCTCACTAGCCGCAAGTCCGACGACTTACAGCTGCGAGAACCAGCGGACCGCCGCTGGTTGCCGGATCTATTCCCGGACGGGCCGAGCGCTACGAGCCTGCATGTATCGTGACGAATGGTAAATCCCGAATAGCATTCTAGAGGAAGCAGGCCTGCAGGCCTGCAACTGGGGTCGAACTAAACTCGAGAGACGGCGAGGTGCTCCTGTTGTCTGACCTTGCTGTTGCCAATCGACCGGCTTTCTTCCGCGTGATATCACGGAGGAAGACATTGGCTATGGCGGCTGTGGGTAGAGTCGAATATGAGATTCAAGGAACATCTCATCAGGAAACTGATATTACTTTTATGTGATGCAGCGAAACGAGCGATGGCAAGGCCAGCCAGCTTGGCGGCAAGAAACCTTGGGAGGAGGAAGGCCACGGGGAGGCAGCCTGATATGTAAGCGAAATATCATAGGTTAAGGAATAAGGAGAACCGATGGAGGGGCAGAAGCAGCTCAAGCCATCAGAAGAGTGTGATACGGCCAGGGTTTTCCGATTGAAAGTCCACTGAATTCAAAGAAGGCTGCTACCTCGACCTGTTGATTACAGTTACTAACCGTCCAATTCCCGGATGCGCCCCGGCAGCAATCCCCACTCGGACTCGGGCAATCAGGTCTGAGTCTAGCAGTGAGCCTGCTAGGACCAGGGACTAGGCAATATATAATCACTGATTTCCCCCATCCCCAAGCAGGTCTTCTCGTAGTAAACCAGCCGCAGACGCTTGAAACACAACCTCGGGGCCAGACACCGGAGGAAATATCATTACTACCAGTTGAAACCCCAATTTTGCTGGCAGCTGCGAGCCCGGCCCGGGCGGATAAGTAGGTCCCCGGGATGAGTACCAACATAATTATAGATAGCCATCGCCCTATCAAAATCCAAACGCGTCCAGCAGGGAACTCGCCTCGGGCTCGTGAAATACGGCCGGGGATTGAGTCGGAGCCGGGGACAGGGCCGGAGTCAGGGCGGCGGCAGTCTTGGCTGCCGCCTCGCCGCCAGATCGTTCCAGCGGCAGAAACACCCAGTTCCGGACTGCATCATTGTATTGTCAGCCAGCACGCCGCATCCACAACAGACAAATGCCTGGCAGCAGTAGAAGAAAAGAAACATCCAGCAGCAGCAGCAGAACAAAACAGAGAGGGAGAGAACTCACCCAGATCCAGCGCCAGCAAGTCGCATCCCATCCGATCGTATACCCGGGCGCTGCCAAGCACAAAGTCCCACTCGTCCCGAGGCGCGACCTGTGACGCGCCCCCTCCCCGCAGCTGCGCGTACAGCACCACCAGGGCCGGGTCGCTGGCTAGAAACGACTGCGAGGAGGGGGCGGGCGCGGGCGGGGGACTGTGGTCCCTGCCGGCTTCCTCAAGCAATGCGTTGACGGGGGGAGACTGGGGGAGGGCAAGAAAAGAGGATGAAAAAATAGGGTCAGCCCGGTTCCAATCTCGACAGGACAACAATGCTGCAAAGTCAGAGCTCACCACCAGCGCCCGCGCCGCCATATCTCGCCGGCCCAGCATCCAGTATGCCCACGAGGCCAGCCACCGGTTGCCTTCCGCCGCGGCCAGGGCCAACACCTCCACCTCCAGCAGTCGCCGCAGCACCGGCCCGTCGTCGCCCCCCTCGTACACCCTGGCAATGGCCACGGCCAGCTGTAGATCCCGTAGCTGGTTCAGACACACCGCCACCGCGTCCTCGAGCCGGTCCGCCAGCAGGAAGAATGCGGCCGCGTACTCTGGCACTCCAAGGTAAGCGCTAGGTCTGGCGACAGCCAGTCAAGGGGGTGTGGAAGGGGGTGTGGAAGGGGGAGTGGAAGGGGGAGTGGAAGGGGGTGTGCCGTACCAAACCGGTGCTTGCTCAGCAGCGCGTACGCATTCTTCAGAGCCGCCGTCCGCCACCGCGCCTGTCCAAAGTCATTGGCCAGCAGGCGCTGCGTCGCCACCTGCTCACGATTCCAGGTCGCGACCCGCCACAGGCCCTGGAGCACGGCTTTGCGGCGCAGCGCCAGGTAGAAGAGGCTGCAGTCGGTCGGGTTGCGGGGATCGGACCGGCCGTACTCGGCCCGAGCCACCTCTTCGAACCAGCGCCGGACGGCGGCCGGGTCGGAGAGCCACATGAACAGGCCGCTCTCTCGCGCGTCCTCCCACCGGATCCGGCCGCGGTAGTGGCGCACCACCACCGCTTCCGCGAGCACGTCCTGGCTGCTCGAGTGCAGGGCCCAGTTGATCTCGCGCCAGGACAGGCTGATGGCGCTGGTGCGGCCCTTGCGCAGGGCGTGCTGCCGGAAGAGCAGCACGAACCGTGATCCGTTGGCGTCCATGGACCGGCGCTGTCCTTCGGCTGCGGCCGCGCACTCCACCATGTCGGCCAGCTGGATCTGCTCGTGGCGGGAGAGTTGGGGGATGGCGGTGCGGGTGAGGCGGTCGTTTATGCGGGCGGCTACGTCGTCGGAGAAGACGTCCTCCTGCCCCCCCCCCTCATCGTCGTCGTCGCCGGGGCGGTGGTCGAGGCTCGGGCGCCGTAGGGTCTTGGGCGATGATGACGATGCCGTGGTCAGATATTCTGGGGTCTCAAGATAAAACTCTTCCGGGCTAATGCCTAGGTAGTCATCAATCGGCTCATCGTCGTTGTGTAGGCGCAGTCGCAGCGCGGCTTGGAGTGCGGTCAGGATTCGCCGCACCAGCCGGGCCTTGCCGGCGAGCACGCACTGGCTCAGAAACTGAGGGTGAAACACGGGCAGCGGCCCGTTGAGCCGGCGCACCACTTCGAACAGGTCCAGCGAGAGAGCCGGCGGCGGCGACTGCTGCTGCTGCTGCGACTGCTGCTGCTGCTGCTGATACTGCGACTGCCGTCTTTTTCGAGCCCGCGGCCGCGGCAGCCGCGTGCCGTCGACGCGGGCCCCGGCCGGGTCGAAGCCGCGCTCATACACAAACAGCTGATGGCCGGCCCCGACCACGAGGTGGCCGCCACTGAGCCAGGCCGAGTCCCCGATCGGATGCGGGGTCGCGTCCCCCAGGCCGATCTCCCGCACCGGTGCCCAGGCCGGCCCCCCATTCAGATAATCGTACCGCATCTGAGAGACCAGCACGACCCGGTGCCGGAACCCGACCGCCAGGATCGACTGTGAGTCGGGCGTCGAGGTCCAGTCGAGATCGCGGACGGCGTCGCCGCCAAAGTCCTCGTCGTACTCGAGCCGAGACCCGCCCACGTCCCAGACCGTCAGCCGGGTCCGGGTCGCGTCCACGAGGGCGGCCTTTTTGAGGGTGCTTCCGCTCACCAGGGCCGGGTCTCGAATCCCAGTCTCGGTGGCGCACGTGGCCAGCCACTCGACCCGACCGCCTCCGCTTCCGTTTCCGGGTTCCCCCACACTGCTGCTGCCGCTGCTGACGCGGGCCGTCCAATAGGCGACCCGGCCGGCGCGAGTGTACGAGATGGCCACATCCCGGGCGAACGCATCCAGAGACAGGCTCGACACCGCGGGCGGGGTCGGTCCGGCCGGGTCAACCGGGAGCACATACGCGAGATCGCTGGCGTCAGAATCGGCCAGGTCAAAGCGGCAGAACTCGCGGATGCTTCCGCTGCTGTGCTTCTCCTTCTCCTTCTCTTTATCCCCGTCTCCGTCTCCGTCCCCGTTCCCTTTTCCTCCCAGCACGGTCACTTCCCCCTCCAGCGCGGTCACTTCCCACGCGACGCCCTTGCCCTCGGCCGTGATGGTGGCGAGGTGGGCTACTGAGTCATCGTCACTGATCCCACTCACGGCTTCGGCGCGGCGGGGCAGGATGATCAAGCAGAGCGGCCGGCCGGTCGCCCGGTGCTCGTGCCGGGCCAGCAGCGCGGCCGGGCTCACACGGCAGTCCCATAGCATAACCACGTCTGGGCAGAGAAGAACCACGAACCTGCCCCTGCAGAGCACTGCGATTCGGCTGACGACCACACCCTTGGTCGGGATCACGCTCTGGCGGGCCAGCCTCGTCCGGTTCTCAAGGCTGTTCGTCACGTGGCGCCACACCACCGCCTCGCCATCGTCGGTTCTCGACACGACTGCGTCGCCGCTGAAGTCGCGCACTATCTTGCGGATCGGGGCCGAGTGTCCGGATAGCACGCCCCCGTACCAGAGGCGGATCTTGGCCGCCGTCGGCGCGAACAGTTCGGCCACCGGTGCGCCGTACACCCCGATCCGGCCGTCAAACAGATGGACCAGAATGTGGATCTGGCCGGCGGAACGGTCATAGTAGGCGTGCAGGCGCGCGGGCGTGGCCGGATCGGTGGATCGCAAGAAGTTGAAGTCATTGTTGGCCCGAACATGGGCGAGATTGAATACGGCCGATTCAGAGCCACCGGGGCCGGCCGTGGTCCCTGCCACGTCCTCCAGCGCCCAGGCCGACATGACGCCGACCCCGTCAAAGACGAGGCATATCTCGGGGTACTTGGCAGCGACGGCAACCAGGCGATCGTTAATGCCACCTGCGGAAACTGCATCCTCGATGGCGGCAGCAAATTCGGGCGCATCCAGGATGGCTACCCACGGGCTGCGGCGGTTCTGTTGCGGCGGCGGCGGCTGCTGCTGCGGCTGCGGCTGCTGTTGCGGCGGCGGCACTTCGTCCCGAAACGACCACCCACCAGCATCGATTCGGCCCCAAGGCACGAGCACGAGCCGGCGGTCGCCGGCGGCGGCCGGGACCCAGACCCGGATCACGCCGTCTATGCAGAACGTGTACAGGACGCTGTCGGCGGTCTGGCCCGGGTGGGCGGGCCGGCGCCGCCATCTGACCTCGGCCACGGGGGCGACATGGCGCAGGTATGACAGGACGAATTGCACATCCTCGACCCCGTAGCTGAGCCGGCGCCACACCTTGACCAGCGCATCGGCGCGGCCGGCCGATGCGATGTGGCCCGAGTCGGGCGAGATGGCGGCGCAGTGGGCCGCAGTCGGGAGGGGCCTGTGCCACACGCGGGTCGGCTGGCCGTCGCCGGTGGTGGAGTATAAGTTGAGGGCGCGCGAGGCTACGAGCAGCTCTTCGGACGCGCCCCACGACAGGACGCAGGCCGGTGGCGGGTCCTCGCCGTCGCCGTTGCGGTCGGTATGAGGAAACGATGTCTGCAGCGTCCACTAGAATCTCATCGGCCGGGCGCGCGGCGCGCGGCGTGCAGCATGTGAGCAGGCGAGCAGGCGCGCAGGCGCGCATCTCTTGAGAGATGTGGAAGCAAACACCAACCCTGGGGGCGGCCTGATCCCCGCCGGCCGGCCGGTATATCCGCACCGACGTGGCCGTGCATATCGCGATCTTGCCCGAGGCCTCGTCGAGGGCGATCGCTTCGAGGGGTCGGGCGTCGTCGTCGTCGTCGTCGTCGTCGTCGTCATCGCCGTGATCGTCGGGGTAGATGGTCTGCAGCACGGTCTGCGGGTCGGCGAGAATGGCGAAGGCGTTGCCGGTGATGTAGGTCTGGTTGCAGGGCGCTCAGGTCATGTTAGTTAGTAGAGAGAAGGGTGTGGGCAGGCGTAGCCTCTGCGGGCCTCTCCTCTTCCTCGTTCGACCTTGACACTCGTCCAGTATACATGAAGGTATACGAGCGGCGCGCCACCCCGCCCCCCGCGACACCCACCACAATGTCTCGCGATCCCCAGCGCCCCACTGACAGCGCCTGGGGCCGCGACGCGGGCCGGCCCGGAAGAACGACAGCTCCGAGCATGATAGGCTGCTGTAGCATATTACGGTCGCTCGGGGCCGTGGCGAATCGTGCTTGGTTGGCATATTTCTCGTGGGGATCAATCGGTGTCGGTAGGAGCAGGCAGGCGCGCGGCGGGAGAGCTTTTGGAGGGGGGTGGGAGCTCTCAGTGGGGGGAGATGTGTGTGGGGGGGTGGCACTTGCGTCACTTTCGCCAAGCCACGGTGGCCAATGCTGGCCGAAGTGAGATCAAGACGCCCAATTGGGGTGAGCAAGGTCACAATGAGCGATCTTGGAGGGACAAAATTTCAAATCAAGAAAGAGAAGAGGGGGGGAAATGGGACAGCTGAAGAGGAGTTGATGGGTCGCGAGTCGGTGCGGCCAATCGGCAGGGGATTCGGGATTGGAATGCCGCTATTCTTTCTGACTGGACTACAGCCTCGCTTGTGATTTAGAAGAAAGTGAGAGATATCCGGGGTTTAGTTTCATGCTGCTGCTCATTCGGTAATCAAAGAATAGGTGCTGGTTCTCTCTCGGCTCGGTGGAGAGCGGAACCCTCAACTGCCACTTTATGAGAAAGAGGGCCGACAAGGCAATTCCGCTCTGCTCATCATCAAATAAATCAACAGTCGAAGAAAGCCCGGCTTGCCTTTTTGGTCCACAGGACGTACCGAGCGCAAATCCGCACTGGCGAGTCAACAGACAGAATCAGGCCCAGTTCTCCCTCGAGAGCGACCCCCTAGCTTACCATTCTGAGTGTGAGTCCGCGCTATTAATCTAAAAACCCAAATTTTCGAATCTCTTCCTAGCGAGGGCGAGGCTCGCCAATCTTTACAATCACAAGAGAATGAGAAATACTTGGCGCGGTCCCGATACTGCTGATCCGAAAAATCCAGAACCATAAGAAGTTAAGCGACGACCAGATCGACTGGCCAGGCCTCGACTGCAGCCGGCCTTCTGTCGGTAACCGACATAAAACCACTACGGCCAAGAGCAGATGTTGAGAAGGGGCGCTCGACCCTCGCTGCTCAACAGGTAGGGCATAGACACATAATAATATACAGACGAACAGTACACAGGCCCCTGTGGGGAGGGAAATGAAGTTCCTACGCCGATTGGGAATAAACAAAACATCTGCGAGATCCCGCCGTCAGGAGCAGACAAATAAATCCCTCTACAGGCCCTGATCCGTCAATTCAGAATTCAGACGAGCCATTCCACCTATCGATTAATGAGCCGATGCCAGCTACCCATAAACTCGACAAAATGTGGGTATCCAAGTCTATACGTACCGCTGCACCGAACCGTCTGATTCCTTCCCCGTCCCAGCACGCCTTGCTTTGCCCACACGCCCGCAGTCCCGAACACTAATCCAACAGCCATGCCATATCCGGTTCGCTAGTTCGCCCTTGCGGTCGTATTCTGACTCGGCGCAATGCATGCATACCCTCGCGAACTCTGAATCCTGAATCCTGATCCGACCATGCGCGAGCAACATAATCCAACAGCGCCGGCAGGTCGGTCAGTCTTTGGAGACAAGCCATTATCTGCTGCTGCCACCTGCCATCGCCGTCGTCATCGTCGTCATCATCATTACCGCGGCCTCGGACCCTTTGCCATCCCCGGGGTCCGGGGCGTGGCCGATGTCCAGCCACCGACGACCGAGCTCGACAAGAGAATCCGCCGTCTCCCCCCCTGCTCTTCTTCCCCCTCTGCCTCTTCTTCCCCGTCCTCTTCCCCGCCCGCCTCTTCCAGTCCTGTTTCCTCATGAGGATCGCCGGCCTCAAAGGTCTCAATCGGTGGGCGAAGCCGTCGGAATGATGATTTGTTGCGGCCAGGGTCACGGCCTCCAAAGAGCGGCCCGCCGGTGCGCATAGACACGGCCGGGGCGGTCCATGGTGTCCGGCCTGGAGTGGCGATTGAGGATGGCGGATGGGGATTCCGGCGGATGACGAGCCGCGCCGGGGTCCGGCGACGGGCGGCGGCCATGACAGCCGCTGCGGCAGGGGTCGCAGGCTCCGCCGGTTGCTCCGGGCCGGGTCGCACCGTCACCACCCAGCCGTCGAGGGCCTCCCGCAGCAGCTTGCGGTCCGCCTGCTGGGTTGCATCCTCCACCATGTGCTCGAGCCCCTTGAGCTTGCGGGCTGTCAGTATCCAGCCGGGCAGGCACATGGCCTGCGCCTGCTCGGCCCAGATTTCATCGCACTGCGACTCGGCGGCCTCGCCGTCCCGGTGGGCGTCGCACCAGGCCCCGAGTTGCCAGTCGGCAAACCGGCGCATGGCCGGCTCGTCCGAGCAGGTCTCGAGCAGGTGAGCCCACGCGTCCACGGGTCTGCCACGCAGGCGGCCGCTCACGTCGTCGGTATGACGGCTGGTTGCGAGATCGTCCAGCCGGTCGGCCGCGTCAGTTCTCCGCTTCCAGACGCGCAGCGCCCGGTCGGCAAGGCGGGCCCGGCCCTCCCGCTTCACTCGCACGTACGCGGCCTGGGCCTGTTGGCGGTAGGCCTGGTTGGACTGGCCGCACCACCGGTCCAGCGCCCGTGCCACCTGTAGGTAATAGTCGGCCCGGCGCGCCCAGCCATGACGGAGCACCTCCTCGGCCGAGTTCTGCTTCCAGGCGGCGAGCGAATCCAGACCGGTCTCGGTGGCCCAGTGGCGCGAGGTCTGGTATCGCTCGTAGTGCTCGTACTGCAGCTGATTGCGCCATAGGGACAGGACTCGGGAGGCAGTCGTGTGGAGGAAGGTGGCCTCGGACTGGGCCAGCTTTGTCGGGTCGATGACGGCATCGGCCGGTACGGGCGGCTCCGGGCCGGGTGACGGGTGCTGGAACGGGTGGGGGTGCTGGTGGGGGTGCTGGTGCTGGTAGTGGTGAAAGTGGTGCGATGGCGGTGGGGAGGCCAGCGCGATCCACCGCAGGATAGCCGAGTCCTGGAGCTGGCGGGCGCTCTGCCGGCCGTCGCGCTGGGACACATGGTGGCGGTCCCACCGATCGAGCCCGTGGCCGATGAGCATGGCCCCGACAGATCCCTCGACCCGCTCGGAGCCCGCGTTGGGGCCGCGGGTCTGCCAGTCGGCGAGGCATCGGCGGAGCACTGGTGCGCAGACGACGTGACGGGGCGGCACTTGCTGCTGCTGCTCGGCAGCGCGCTGTCCCCATCTCTGCAGCACCTTGGCTCCCAGATAGTGTGATGTTAAGGCGGCAGCGCCGCCCGAACCGGATTCAGTCTTCCGGTCACGTTTTGTGGCCGAGACCCAGGCTGAGATCGATCGCTTGAGCAGATATTGAACCGCGGATTTCGCCGCCAGCCTCCCCGCCACGGCGTAGCCGTACAACTCGTCGTCGGGGGGGTCGTCTGGGGGGTCATTGGGCGGCGGTATCTGTATGGCCAGGAGGGTCCCGTCATCATTGACGTTGGTTGGTGATAGTAGCAGCCGGGTGGGCAGAAGCTGCAGCGCGGTAGCGGCAGAGGTCAAGGTGGTCGTGGTTGTGATGGTTCCCGTGGTGGTCGTCGTTGAGGTAGGGCTCTCGGTGGGGTTGGCGTCGTCGCGGTCGCGGCGCATCAGGCGCAGCCAGGCGCGAAAATACTTGTGTCTAAGAATGTGTCTCCGTGCGGTCGCCGTCCGGGCGCCTTTCTCGTTCGCGAGGTAGGCCCAGTTCTCGACCACGGCGGTGCTGAGCCAGATGCACTGAGCTCTATCGGCGCGCCGCTCAAGCGCCGCGTACTGGTGGCGGTCCTGGTCGGGGAGACTAAGTATGTCATCGCCGCCGCCGTGGTGGCCGCCGTGGTTCTCGCGGTCGTCGTAGCCAGCGCTGCCATCCTCTGCGGTCTGCTCGTGTCGCAGCTCCGCCGGGTCTTGGTCAGACTGCGGCCCCTGTTCTTGACTGGGACTGGAGGGGTACGAGTACTCTGGCGAGTAGATGAATTGGCGGCTGGGGCTCTGGAAGGTGACCTGCTTCGGCCTGGGACGGTACGGCAACGACAGGGGCGGTGGTGGCGGCGGTGGTAGTGGTGGTTGTGGTGGTGGTAGTGGTGGTTGTGGTGGCGGTAGTGGTGGTAGTGGTGGCAGTGGTGATAGTCGCGGCCGCGACGGCCGCGACGGCGGTCTCTCCTCCTCGTCCAGCTGTACGGTTGTATCGCTGGAACCTTGCGGCCCCGGGAGAAGCGAATCCAGGCTGTGGCCGGTAAGTTCGGTCTCTCTCGTGGTTGAGGAGGGCATCAACGAAGCCGATGGGACGCGAATGCCGGCCACGTGGTGCAGGGATTCGTCGCCGTCATTGTCGTCGGAGTCTTCCTGGTCATCTTCGTGAAGATCGGGATCGGGAAACGGACGGGACAGGACTGAGCCGGGCCGATAGATGGGAGATGCCGAATGGGCGCGCCGGAGGGGCGGGAGTCCGATGGCGGCAGAGATGAATGTGTCGCGGCCGCCTTGATCGCCGGCATGGTGATGGTCGTGGGGGTGGTGGCCATGGCTGTAGGCGCCCCCTCCTCGCTCGGCAACTTCCGCCGCCTCCTCCTCCTCCGGCGCGACCTCCTCCTCATCGTTGTCGGCGCCGGCGTCGTCTTCCTCGCCATTCTCAATCTCGATGCCCATGCGCCCCAGGACGGCGCGGAACTTGTCCCACAGCGTGCCCGGGCACCGGTCGCCGCCGATCCGGAACACGAGCCGGGACAGGTGCTGGTCCGCGTCCGGATCGATGCCGTATATGGGGAGAACCCGGTTGTAGGCCTTGAACAGCACGTTGGTCGGGATCCGCTCCCGCGCCGGCAGGGCGTCCCAGCTCTCCTGCGCGGCGCGGACGACATCGTTGGTGATCTGGATGTCTAGGGGGGTGGATGCGCGGGCGCGGGCGCGGGGGGCGCGTCAGTAAATCACGGCTGTCAGGCTTGCGCGCTCTCGCGCGCTCTCTTTCTCGCGCGCTCTTTCTCACGCTCTCTTTTTCTCGCGCTCTCGCGCATGCTCTCTCTTACCTCTATTTGAGTAGTACTCGTCATTCTGCCACCTGCTGGCGCCGCCGCCGCCGCCGTCGCCGCTGCTGCTGCCAATCGAGGGGCCCAGCACTGACAGAGATGAAGGCGACAGCATATCATGGTCCTTGGCGGTTCCGCTGACACGCGCGCCGGGCACATTTCATTCTCTCCTCCGCCGTCCTCTCTTCTCTGTTCTCTCTCTTCTCTCTCTTTTCTCTCTCTCTTCTCTCTCTCTTCTGTGTTCCCTTTGCTGCTCTCTCTCACCGAATCGGAGATAGGATCGAAAGGCTCAGGGCGTGCGCATATCCAAGGTGTTTTTAAGAGCTGCTGCTGTTGTCTGGCAAGCTGCCATCTGGGGTCATAAACTCGGGTCGGTAGGATGCAGGGTCGCTAAGAGGCCAGATCGCGTCGGGAGGCGTACGAGCGCGAGCGAAGGAGGAGTATGGACAAGCTGAGGGGGAGGGGAGCGACGTGCTGAGCGAAAAAAAGAAATTTTGCCGTGGCACGCGTTGCTTTGCGTTCCCCAGGTTGGGGGGGTGGCGCCGGGTTCGCGTCTCCAGTTCGGGGCCGTGGCGTGGGAGAGACTGGCTTACAATATTCACTCGGTTCGTCCCCGCCCCACCTTCCAGGTGGATTGGCCCGGCATTAGCGACGCCTCTTGACCTCCATCTGTCTCCACCACGGCCGCTCTACCTCAATTCGTCGGCTTCCTGAACAAGCTACTTTTGGATTCATTAACAAAAAATGGCTCCGAATCCTCGGCCAATACAGAGATTCGCCGCTGCGGTCTCGCAATGCGCACCCCAGGTAAAGTAGTAGATCACCACGGCTCCAGTCCCCCCTCCAGCCCTTCCCCCACCGCAGTGGGTGTCTGCTGGTTAACTCATGGTACCTCCCCTTCTCGGCTCTGCTTCTTCCTCCAAGGCGGCCGAGTACGGCAGGTGCGTCGTCGCCGATTACAACTCGGCCCAAAGAGATAGGTGCCTCAGGGAGTTTATGAGGCTGAAGGACTGCTTTCTGGCGGTACGTGGATATGCGATAAATCCTGGCCGGCTGGCGTTCGCTTATGGATTCGACATGTGCGCACAGGCCAAGAAGCGGGTATAGCGCAGGGGCGGGTCAGCCGGGGAATATGTGGGATCTGTGTCTCGAATGAGGACGATTCTGAGGATTCTGAGGAACAAACGGCCGGGGGAGGGCCGGTGCGCGGGGGCGGTGGCGGCGCCGGCTTCACGGCGGGGCCTCTTGTCACATGGTTTGTTGGATATCAGTCGCGCGGGTGGCTGGTCTGGTATCGGGATTAGCATATTTTCGTTTTGGCGAAAGATTGATCGGCTGGGCTGGTGCATGCTGGGCCAGATCCGGATCAGATAGTTGGAAGGCACCGTATACCCGGAGCCAACAGGTCCCCTCGGAAGCTCCCTCTTCAGAAACTGCCTCTGCAGGCGTCCCCCTTTTGCCGCCGCAGCAGCAGCAGCAGGCTCCCTATTGTCGCTCGAGTTTCCTCGGCGACACGGCCGAGCCGGCCGCCAGACCATGGCCGGGATCCCGGGATCCCGGGACCCCGGGCTCGCCATGCCGCACCCCGGAGCCAACCGAGCCTCGCAGACGCTCCCTCCCCTCTCCTGACACGGTCTCTTGTTCCACGCCGGCAGCAGACCCCCTCGTCAAGTCCACTCGGTAAGGCGCAGACGTGGTGGTTTGCCCCAGAGCTGCGGTGTTGGACCGACTTGATTGGCCGGGGCCACTCGCAGCCGCAGGCGCTCCCCTCCTCCCCTGGAAGAGCTACAGCACTCGTACCGTACCAGCTGGGCGCGACCCCGTCCTCGTCCTTCTCCGAGTGGCCCGCCATGCATGACATCTCAGCCAGGGTCTCGGCGGCCATCGCCGGCCCGGGTCATGGTGGCGGGCTCTCTCTTCTACAGACCACACCACCACCACACCACCACCGCCACCACCACCACCACCTCCACCAGGCCGCCGTCGGCCTAGGCGGATCTTCCCGGTCAGCAGCGGCTGCCGTTGCTTGTGCTGCATCCACACTACTCTTGCTCGATTAGTGCCGACAGTGATGCGCCGCCCGTGACAGCTGCTGCTCGCTCGCACCTACTCTCCTTCCCCTTCCTTCTTGTTCCAGCACCGACCGCAAGTCAGACACACGCAGACACACCATCACCTCACCACACCCGTTCTCTATCCCTAGCTCCCAGAAATCCACACCGCACCGCGGTCCAAATTCACATCCAGACACGCCGCGCAGAGCCTGCCCTGATAAGCATACATCCTCCCCCCACCACCACTACCACCATCCCCGTCGCCGCCGCCGCCGATGACCAAACCACTGCCGCAATCAAACTAGCGTCCACCTCCCCCCCCCGCAATGTCGTTCCTGTTCGGTAGGGCCCGGTCTAGGACGGCCTCCGAGTTCACGCGGCAGAGCCGGGAGCTCATCCTCAAGCTCAGCGACCCGAGCATCGGTGGCGGCGGCGGCGGCGGCGGCGCGGCCGCCGCCGCCATGACCAAGGTGGGCTGCCCTGAGTACCCTCCCGCCGGCCTGCCCCGTCTGCCAGACTGACCGCGGCCCCGCGGCCCCCGCCAGACAGAGGAGGAGCTGGCCCGACTGCTCTCCCAGATGAAATTTATCTTCCAGGGCACCCTAGGTAGCCGACCAGCCAGCCCCGGTCTCCCCTGTGCCCCGCCCGCGCGCTAACCTCCCCGCCTCTCCCCCGTCCCCCAGAGGTCGAGGCCAACCCCGAACAGGTCCACCAGCTCGTCGCCAGCTTGGTCGAAGAGGACATGTTGTTCCTGCTCGCCGCGAACCTGTACCGGCTCCCGTTCGAGTCGCGCAAGGATACCCAGGTCATATTCTCGTACGCGTTTCGGTTCCGGCCTGCGGCCTCTTCCTCGTCGTCGTTGTCCGCCGCCTCTCCCTCGGGCGCGGGCGCGGACCCGCCCGCGCTCGAGTACGTGGTCAACAACCGGCCGCAGGTTCTCACGGAGCTGTGCCGCGGCTACGACCACAAGGAGAGTGCGACCGCGGCCGGGACGGTGCTCCGCGAGGTGCTCAAGAACCAGAAGGCCGCCGCCATCATCCTGTACGACGACGACGACGAACCGGGCTCGAGTGCGCGCGGCCTCGGCGCCATCGACCCGAACCGGCGCCAGAGCGGCGCCGGCGTGCTCTGGCGGTTCTTTGACTGGATCGACCGCAGCTCATTTGAGGTGTCGGCCGACGCGTTCACGACGTTCAGGGTGAGATGACAAATCAGAGATGAGAGAGGAGACATGACATGCAAGAGATGAGAGATGAGAGACGAGATATGAAAAAGAGCGCGCGAGTGCATGGGCCCATACTCGGTTATGACATGTATATCGTCCATCCATCCACCCGTCCGCTTCGGTCTGTGGTGTGGTGTGGTGTGGTGTGGGCGTGGGCGTGGGCGTGGGCGTGGACGTGGCATGGGCCTCGTATCGCTGACCGGCACATGCATCATCCCGACAGGAGCTCCTCACCAAGCACAAGGAGATCGTGCCCGCCTACCTGAACACCAACTTCGATCGCTTCTTCGACAAGTATAACAACGTGCTGGTCAAGTCCAACGGCTACGTGACGAAGCGCCAGTCGATCAAGCTCCTCGGCGAGATCCTGCTGGACCGGACCAACTACACGATCATGACCCGATACGTCGACTCGGGCGAGCACCTCAAGATCTGCATGAACCTGCTCCGGGACGAGCGCCGGATGGTCCAGTACGAGGGCTTCCACGTGTTCAAGGTCTTCGTGGCCAACCCGCACAAGTCTCCGGCCGTGCAGAAGATCCTGATCATGAACCGCGACAAGATGCTCACCTTTCTGGCCCACTTCCTCGACGACCGGACCGAGGATGAGCAGTTTATCGACGAGCGCGAGTTCCTCATCAAGCAGATCCGGAAAATGCCCTCGTCCGTGGGCACAGCTCAGCTGCCGCCGCCACTCCAGCAGCAGCTGCCGCCGCCGCCGCCATCCCAGAGATAGAGTGAGTGGGAGAGGGGGCGGGGGTGCGAGGGGGGATGGAGCGGGGGACGAGAGCAAGGTGAGCCGACCTCATGCGACGCGTATATGACGGGAAGCGGTAGAAGCTGTGGCGAGGGGGGCAGCCAGCCAGCCAGCTTGTAGATACGGCGGGGTGGGCAGGAGTCGACAGCGTCGGCAGGACCCGGCTCTGCTACCGCCACTCGCGGTTTATGATATCAATCTTTGCATCATGTCCAGGCGTGTTCGGGTCGGCCAAGGCAAACAGCGAAGCCCCATGAGACTGCTATTCCCACCCGACTATTATTCCCACCCGGTATGCCGACGATGAATCCCAGTCCCCTCATTCATGAGCACCAGGGCCAGCCAGCCAGCGGCCCCACCCCATTAACGCCGCTGCGGCTGTCCCCCGGTCGACGCCACTCCCGCCTGTCCGGCCAGGTGGTGGGTGGCGGCTTGTGCCAGCATGACGGTGACGCTCTCGCGCGCGTTGGTCGTGGCCCAGACGCTTTCTCGCCCGCCTCGGCGCCACTCCTCGCCAGTCGGGTCCTCGGAGCTGCCCCGGGGCGCATCCCCGCCAATCATGTCGAGATCGCGCTTCTGCGAGCCGAGCCACTTGCGGACCATGGTGGTCGGGTCCCGGCCCATGGATGCGAAGAAGGCATGCTTCGCCTTGGCGACGTGAGTGGCCTGGATGATCTTCACGAGCTTATCGTCGAGCGCGCCCACGTCGCGCGCGTACCGCTCGGCGTACCCGTAGAGGAGGTCGTTCATCTTGGCCCGGAGCGGGTCGTCGACCAGGACCCGCACGTCGTACACCGTCGGCTGCGGATCGGCATGGAACGGCTCGTCGACCCGGACCGTGTACTCGAGCCTTATCGGCTCCAGCGGCCGGAGATGCGGCCCGACGTAGTCCGGGATGCTCATCAGGTGGCCGATCTCGCCGCGGTACTCCCCGTAGTGGACCACCTGCCGCCGCAGATCGAGGCTCGGGCGTCAGCGCCGCGGGATTGGATGAGCCGGAACGGGGCTGGCTTACCCTCTTCAGGCTGTCGTCGAGCCGGAACGAGCGCTTCTCCTCGTCCTCCAGCAGGCGATACAGCTTGACATACTCCCACATGGCCTGCACAGCCTCCGACTTGGTGACCTCCTTCTGGCTGACGATGAACTCCAGCTCAGGGCTGAGCCCGTACCGCTCCGGACTATCGTGCCGGTACAGATTGATGGTGACGTTGACGGTGCGGTCGCCCGGCCGCTTGAACTGGATCTGGTCAAAGTCGGCCGCGCCCGAGTTCGGCTGCTGCCGGTCCGGCCTCCTCCACTCCATCGGCGGCGGCGGCGGATTGGCGCCGTGGTTGTGGTAGCTGTGATGCCACGACGGCGGGAGGTCGACGGCGATGGCCCTGAAGAAGTGCGAGAGACGGCGATCTTTCCTGCCTGCACCGCTGCCGGGCTTCTGGCCCGACACTGCATCCTCATCCATGCGGTCTCCCCCTTCCTTCTCGGCCGGATCGGCCTGGTCGTCTTCGTCGTCGTCGTCGTCCTCGTCATCCATGATGTGGCCCCTGATCTGGAGAGTCCACGAGGGGCCCCTCTCGGCAGTACCGGTGTAATCGTACGGCTCGGTCGGTGCCGGCCCAGCCGTCTGCCACTGCTGCTGCTCGACCGTGTTGCTGACCCATAGCCTCAGGGTCTTGGCCAGCTGTGGGCAATGTGTCAGCAACGTTTCCCTCAGGTTCGCATCGGCCCGGGCCGGGCGGGCAGGCGGGCAGGCAGATGGGCGCTCTCGTGCCCACCTTGGCGGGCCGCATCACAGTCTCCTGTAGGTCCAGCCGCTTGCGCATAATGGTGCCGTCGAAGCGGCGCTCCATCTCGCGCAGGTCATTGTACCGGCGCGCGACGTCGGCATCAATGATGCAGTCCTCGACGCCGTCGGGCAGGCCCTTGTCCGTGGGCCTCTTGGACCGCAGCCGGGCGGCCTGCTCGTTGGCCATCTGCTGGGCCTGGATCTGCTGCTGCTGCTGGGCCTGAACCTGCTGCTGGGCCTGGACCTGCTGCTGCTGCTGCTGCACAACAAACTGGGCCGGCGCCTGATGCTGATTGATGGCGGCGGGATGATGGTGCTGGGGCAGGCCGGGGGCCATGATGGGGCCTGGTTTTCGGGTCAGTCAAGCTCGAATGGCAGCAGCAACGGGGGCGGCGGCGATGGGCCGGTGGGTATCACTGCAGCAGGAAGGCGCGGGAGAGAGGGGCGTGGGCTCGGCGACGGTAGGCTGGAGGCTGCTTGCCAGGTGGTCGGGGAGCGAATTTTGCGCGGGTCCCTCCTGTCTTACCCATGGCAGCGGAGGATCGCCGCTGATTTGTCGCGTGGGGCGACCGCAGGGGCGGGCCCTGCTGTGGATACTGACGATACGACGGCGCCTGCATTGTTGGTAGTGCGAGCTGGCGCTGCTTAGTCGCCGCTTTTCGGTGGTTCGGTGGGGTGGTCTCTCGCCGCTGCTGTGGTTGCGTCGCGATGTGGCTCGAGGGACGGCGGCGCGCGAGTGGAGGAGAGGTGCAGGCGGTGGTGACTAACGGAAGGGAGGAAGTAAGGTAAGTGCCAGATCACGTGGTATACAAAGTGCGGTCGGAAGGAAGACTGGCCTCGCCGACTGGAGACAAGATGGGACCGGTCGGATTTCCCATGTTGAGGATATCCCATAAGTAAAACAGCCTCAGTAGTCAGGCGCATGACATGGCTACGGTAGATACTGGTGCCGCGGTAGATTCGAGCGTGACAAGTGGACTCTGTATTCATAATGGCGTTGAATAACCCCCCCGGTCTTTAGCTGTCAGTATGGCATGGGAATGGAAAATGAGGCCATCACACTGGAGCCATTATATGCTGGCCTTTGTACACGGAAACCACCGTCCAATGGAGCGGTCGTGTCCTGCAGCCAGGCCACGCTTGCACAAGCCCCTCGCAATATCTCGGCCAGTATACTAATCATCGCGAGCATTGCCCGCACCTGAGAGCCATGCCGAGACCTGCCGCTTCTGGACCATACTCGCGCTGAACACACATGCGGCCGCATAGTGCCGTCGCCACCGCATAGCCGGGCGCGAGCAGGACCCGGATCTTGCTTCCATCTCCGAGGAAACCGTCGTAGCCTGGAGACTATTCCATTAATCCCCCTCGACCGCTCCGAATCCTCCGGCATACGCGATAAGGATACCAAACCAGAAAAAGGCAAACCCTCTAAAAGTGACCAGCCCCACGTTGCTGCTGTCTCTTCGCCCGGCTCGACCGACCATACGGCTGCCGTCTCCTGATGAGCCGCTGCAAGCCGGCGGCTTGGAGCGGCCTGCCCTACTGCTCTGCTCTGCCTGCTCCATGGCTGGTTTATCGTACCAGAAATCGTCTCCCGGTGCCGATCAAGTTTCATCAAAAAGCAAGAAACCACACAGGCCTCGCTATCAATGCAAAGAGCACCGGCCGCCCGTCCATAACCCTTGCGACATTGTAGTAGCCCGACGCGGTCCGCGGTCGGCCTCTGCAGTTCCCATCACGCCCATCACCAGTTCTCCCCCAGGTTCTCCCGCAACTCCCAACGACCCTTACCCCCCTCCCCGCCAGCTGTCGCCACCGTTCTACGACCCCATATTATAATACCATTGATTACCAGTAAAGACTAGAAAACGCCAACTTCGCTCTCCGCTCAAAACGCAGAGCCGAGTCCATTCTTCGAGTGCCGCTTGCTGAACCGGTTCTTCTTCGCCTCCTCCGACAGCTGATTCTTAGTCAGGTGTGTTCGGGACGGTCGATCGCCGGCCCCGCTGCCGTACCCTTCGGAATATCCTCCGCGTCCGGTCAGAGTGCTGGAGGGACTCGACACGGCTGACGGCATGTCGGAGAATCCGTTGTCGCTGCCCTGCGAGATGGCCAGGTCCTTGGACTTTTCGAGCGACTCTATCCACTCCTCCGCTGTCGGGGGCGGCGTGTCGTTCGCCGACGCTGGGGCTGACGAAGACGGCTTGGGCTCCTCAAAGGTGTAGTGCATGCCGGCCTGGTGGTAGCGCAACGGTCAGCGAGTGCTCTTGCGGGAATATATATATCCCACGTACCACGTCAACACACCAAACCTTCAGTCCTTTTACGTCCACCTGGGACTTCCAGCTGCAGTCAGCCGCGGTGAGCGAGATCTCCTGCTTGGCTCGCTTCTCCTCGCCGCCCGCGGGCGCGAGTAGGATACGGCCGGCCGACGTGACAACGACCAGCCGTTGGCGTTTTTTTGTCGTGCTACCGCCAAAAAAACGGGCCAACTTCTTGTGGCCGTCGCCGTGGTCGGCGCCCTTGCCCTGCGGGCTCGTTGGTAGTGGGGACGATATCACGAGGAGGTCGCCGAGCTTGAGGATGCGCTCATTGGTTCTGGTCAGGACGGGGGACCATTCAAGGTCCAGCTGGGAAGGCGGCGGCAGTTCGGTGATGATGCGGGATGGCCTCGTGCTTCCGTTGGAGGAGTTGGGCGGGGGGGGGGCAGCCGAAGTGGAACCATTGGGGGGGCGCGAGGGCTGCTGCTGGTGCGGATCTTGCTGTTGGGCCGTCGTGGCGGCGGCGACGCCATCTGAGGGCGCTGGCGGCGGCACGTAGGGCCGGAGCCTGGGCGATTTGGTCCTCCACAGAACTTTGCCAAACGGCTGACCCTTAAAAAACGCGTGGTTCTTGATGTGCTCGATCGTGAGGCGGCGAGCCGGATCGAGGACCAGGCATCGCTCCACCAGGTCTCGGCCGGCCGGCGGGAAGCCAGCCGGGAAGTCGTAGTCGAGCCCGACGATCTTCTGGAACGTGAGGTATTCGGTCCCGGCCTTGAAGGGCGGCCGGCCCACGAGGAGCTGGTAGACTATGCAGCCAAACGCCCACAGGTCGCTGGCCTTGCAGGCGTTCTTGCTGGTCAGGAGTTCCGGGCTCACGTACTCGGCCGTGCCGACGAACGAGGCGGCTCGGCCGTCGTCGTCGGCGTCGGTGCCGGGGCCGCTGCTGCCGCCGCCGCCGTTATCAGGATC
The DNA here is from genome assembly GCA_025802115.2 of Bertia moriformis. Taxonomy (NCBI): domain Eukaryota; kingdom Fungi; phylum Ascomycota; class Sordariomycetes; order Coronophorales; family Bertiaceae; genus Bertia; species Bertia moriformis. The sequence goes on from JAOYNC020074870.1 coordinate 53,528, forward strand.
AGCGCCGGCGCCGGGCTCCCTGGGATCCCGGAGCTGCTTGGCGGTGCCAAAGTCGGTGATCTTGATGTGCATCTGGTCGTCAAGCAGGACGTTCTCGGGCTTGAGATCGCGGTGGATGATGCCGCGGGAATGCATGTAGTCGACCGCGTCGAGGATCTGGGCGCCGTAGAAACGGGTGCACTCCTCGTCAAACGTGCCCGTCTTCTTGAGCACGCCGAGCAGCTCGCCGCCGGTGCAGAGGTCGAGCACGTAGTAGAGTGAGGTCTCGTCCTGGAAGGTGTAGTAGAGCCGGACGATGCCAGGGTGGTCGGTCAGCCGGTTCAGGGTGTTCTTCTCGATGTTGACGTATTTGATCTTTTTCTCCTTGATGATATGCTTCTTGTCCAGCACCTTGATCGCGTACTCCTTCAGGGTCTGCCGATCGGTGGCGAGGTAGACGGTGCTGTACGAGCCCTCGCCGAGGACCCGGCCGAACGAGAAGTCCCGGACGCCCTTCTTGACCGTCCGCATAACCGTCCGGCCGTTCGCATCGACCTCCTTGCGCACGCCGACGGCCGCGCCCCGGTCCTTCCAGTCCTCGGAGCTGGTCGGCGCTGTCGTCACCACAGTCGACGACGACGACGACGCATAGGTGGTCAGCTGCTGCGACTGGTGCGACTGGTGCGACATATGCGACGGGTGCTGTGACTGCACCGACTGCTGCGACTGCGCGAGGTATCCGGTCGTCATCCCTCGCGAGATCCTCCCGCGAGAGGGGGGGGCGCTGGCACCGGGGGAGGGCAGGGCCGCGGCTGACGCAGCGGCGGCGGCCGCCGTCCCCGCACCGGCACCCTGCCGATTGCTGTTATTCATCCTGAGCCTCTGGCTCGGTTCTCGCGAGATGGCCGGACTCGCATAGGCCGATCCCGCCCGCGACTCGGTCCTGGAGAGTCCGAAGGCGTAGTGGGGGGACGATCCGGTCTTGGTGACCGTGAAGGCGGCCGATCGCGAGCCGGCGACCGAGGACGACGACGACCACGCGCCGCCGCCGCCACCACCCCAAATCTGAACCTGATCGGCGGGGCCGCCGGTCGCGTGGTCGAGCGGGATGGTAGGGCTGAGTCGGGCTGAATGGGCTCTCCGGAGCTGCTGCTGCTGCTGGGCGGGAGCGAGGGTTGGGTCCGAGTGCTGCGGTCGGAAGAGGCGAGGGTCTGGGGAATCTGAGACGGCCGGCCGGCCGGCGGTGTCGGGGGTGCCGGTAGGAATGAAGGGGTATGGGGAGTAGGGGGGCTGGTCGCCGTCGCGTTCGCGGAAGTGATGCTGGTGCTGGTGGTGCAGGTGGAGGTGGTGCTGGTACTGGTGCTGGTGCTGGCGCTGGCGCTGGTGCTGCTGCTGGTGGTGGCCGTAGTGGTGGCTTGGGGGGGGGGGCGGGCGGTGCTGGAATCCGTCCGCACGGGCAAAGGGCTGAGCAGAGGGGGTCTGGGTGTCGGCTCCCGGTCCATGCGGTAGTAGTAGTGTCTCTTCCTCCCTGCTGCCGCCGATGGATGCGACCGCGGCGGTGGCGGCCGTAGTGGTGGTCTCTGGCCGCGACCGCGGCCGAGGTACCGGCTCTAACGACGGAGCTGGCTCTGCTGCTGGTATTCTTGTTTCTGCTGCTGCTGCTGCTGCTGCTGCTGCCTCGGCAGGTACTTTTTCCGGGACGTCATCGTCATCGTCGCTGTCCGGATTGGCAATTCGCAGCCCCCCGAGAGCCTGCGACAGGCTCAGGTCGCCATTCATGTTTTTACGAATTCGAGACAGGGGAAGGAGCGAGGTCAAGGAAGGGCAGGCGAATAAAACGGGCAGACCCGGGTCGTTTAGGCAGAGGGGGGTGGGGGGGAGCGCTTGGGTTTTTTTATCGGTCAAGACGCACGCCCCGATTTCCTCGAGAAGGACACTGTCGCCGCCGTTGTCGTCGCCGTCGTCGGGAATCGGGATGATGGTCGGCAGAGACTCTGACTGACCATGATGGAGCGGCTGCTGCTGCTGCGCTGCTGCTGCTGCTGCTCCTGCTGCTGCTGCCCATTCGCACCGCTGCTCCGGTTTCGATCCACAGTACAATTTTCTCCTAAAACCGGGCTGCAGGGATGTGCGTGACAGCCGGCCAGTTCTGGTTCGCTGTCTCTTGTGCCCGACACCAGGTGTGCAGGAGAAGGGGGGGGTGGACAGGTGGGCACGGGGTGGACACGAGTCAAGAGGGTCAAGAGGTACCTGTCCCAGCGATGGTGGCTGGGGGGCCTAGCGGGGCGGGCGCGGCCGAGGTCTACAGAGCCCCGGTCCGTGCTCAGGCACGGAAGTGGAGGAAGTAGAAGACGGAAGTTGGCGGCCTGGGGGGCTCGTATCGCCTTCTCCCGACGTCATCACCCATGCGCCGCCCTTCCCGAAGACATGGTTGTGGCCCCCCACGATGCGTGGCCCCGCGGCCAGCGGCCAGCCGGCAGCCGACTCATGGCATTCACACGCTGCCGTGCCACCCAGAGAATCCTCCGCACCGCTCCGCATCGTTCCGCAACGCTCCGCATTCTCCCGGCACGCGAGGACGGTGGGAGGGAAGGAAGCAACCTGACCGGCCTTCCGGTTAGGTAGGCTTAGAATGGTGCAACGTTGTTCCCTCCTGCCTGGGTTGTGGACGGCGCGGACGGCGCGGACGCCATGGGCTCCGAGGCACGCAGGTACCTCTTCATATCAGACCCACCAGGCGATGAGAGGAAGGCGGAAGGCGGAAGGTACGGCGATACTGAACCGAGGCGCGCCTGCCTGCCAGGACCGAGTGAGGAATATTAAAAACCACAAGGACTAGACCAAATCGCTCCCTGCGCACATGATCGCGTAAATGACATTACCGCCAGCTTGGGCGCGTGCTTCCCGGATGCTTTCTAGCCATGTTGCGCCTCCGGCCCACCACTATCGTCATCACGACCGCCGAGGTCAAGGACATTGACCAGCGGCGCCGGCTCCATGCCACAGCTGCGGGGGCCGCGCCCCTGGCCGAGGACGGGTCGGGTAACGGGATCCCCCAGCCTTTTGTGTCTGACAGCGCGCGTGACCAGCAGGAGAGGCCGCGGCCGCGACAGCAGGCCCGGGGTGGCCGGCGTGCGCAGCAGCAGCGGCAGCGCCCTCAAGACTCCAGCGACGGCATCGATGACATGGAAGCCAGCATCGGCCTGCAGAGGATTCGAGCCGGCACGCCGCACCTGACCATGATACCTCCGCGAACGCCACCGAGGCCTGCCGCGAGTCTGTCGGCGGCGGCAGGCCCCGGGACGCCGAGTCTGCTCTCGCTGCCGCCGCGGCGGCCGCCGGGTCAGCAGCATGTCCGCATCGTAATTCCGGACCGAGAGGGCGAGAGCAGGACGACGACGTCAGCAATTCCGGACGTGGCGACGACGACGGCGACTGCGGCGACTACAGGGGGTACGGCGACGACAGTGACGACGACGGCTACGACAGCTACGACGGCTACGAGGAATCCGACGAATACGACGACAGCTCCCCAGGCCCCCCAGGCCCCACAGGAGGTGCAGACTCGGCCACCGTCCCGGGATGACACTCGCGAGTCTGCCCTCCCGGAGCAGATCCGTCTTCCGCCGCCCTTCTCGGCCAGAACTCGGAGAGATTCGGCGGCAACTCCCAGTGCAGGGGTAAGAAAGGGACGCGCGCCCGAGGGGAACAAGACCGCGAGACTGACTAATCTAACCCCCCTTCCCTGCAGCGGACCGACGGGGCATCTGCACCACCTGCCACGCCGCGAGCATCATCTGGCGCCAGTCGCGATTCGATGCATCATGTGGTAAGGCTCAGAAGCGCAGATGCGCAGGGGGGGCCGAGTGGCGGAGCCAGCTGACTCGAGGCCCCAAGTCTGCGACTCTGCCAATCCGGTCTCGAACTTCTCAAGACGGGCCGGTCGAGGCGCCGGCCCGGTTATTGAGCCTCCAGCGACCGCGCCAGGTCGAAGGTGGGGAGGGGGGAGAGGAGGAGGAGCGGGGCGCCACCATCCCAGCGCGCGATGGCCCCTCTTTGCAGCATTCTTCTGCCTCCGCCACTGCCGACGACTCGAGGGGCACTGCTGCTGCTGCTGCGGCTGCCGCCGCCGCTGCCGCACCAATCGCGCCAACCGCGCCGATGAATAAGACGGCCACAACAACGACGACGGCGCCGGTCGCTACCGTCCCCGGGGCCACCCCGCGCCAGCTAGCAGTGTATAATGATTCAGTCGCGGCCTCGCTCCAGCCCCAGACGCCACAGAACCTTCCGGAGGCGCGACACCGGAGCAGGCTCGCAGGGACGTTTACGGCTCCTCCGGGACGGCCGCCGAGAGCTGCCCGCCGCCTTCCGGTCAGGCCACCGCGAGCACACAGGCGAGCAGCAGGAGGGGATACAGGAGCTGGAGCTGGAGCGGGAGCCGGAGCCGGAGGAGCGGGAGCGGGTGCGGAAGCCGGAGGAGCGGGAGCGGGAGCGAGACCGGCCAACGCTGCAGGCGGAGCTGCTGAGGGCGAGGGAGGAACAAGCAGCGCAGCTGCTGTACTAACCGACGCCCCCGACTTGCGGAGGCTGTCTGGCGACAGAGAGATCGCAACGCCATGATACAACAACAGCTAACTAGATGACGAGGGGAACGGGGAGGGGGAGGAACGGTAGGGGGAGGAGGGGTTGCCGTGCCATCCCAGCTGAAACCTTGTACTACTAGCCAACTTAGCCGGTGACATGCGGGTTGAGAAGAATGCATCTGTTTTCTGATTGGCCGAGGCCGGGCACAATGCCCGCCAGATGGCGCCAGAGGCCCGCTCGCCCTTCTTGCCGAGGCCAAGACTTGCCTCGGCACTTTGCGGCTTGCCGTCGATAAGGTCGCGAGGGTACCTCCCGAGGCGGAGGCCTTGCAAAAGACCCACACCTGCTGATTGCTGGCTGCACCTTTTTGCGCTCTGCTACTCTGCCGCCTCGCTCTTTCCCTCCTACACGCTACCGACCCTCCTGCCTCCCCTCTCTCCTCTCTCTCCCGCCTCTCTCCACGCCTGCCGATTGATGGTTCTCTGCCCAATCTTTTTCTCTTTTTTTATTTCTCTCCTCCACTCTGATCTCGACCGATATTATCCACTGAGGGGAACCAATTTTTGCCCATCTTCTTTTCCTCCACCCCGATCCATATCCACACTTCTCTCCTTCCCCACCCGAGAACCAACTCTCTCTCAATCGCCTCCCCGCCCACTCACCTCGTCGTGGTCGTCGCCGTCGTCGTGGTCGTCGTCGCCTATCCGAGCCTCTTCCCGACGCCGCCGACCTATCGCGTCCCAACACCACAGATCTCTGCGGCGGGATCTGAGCGCAATCTTTGGCGATCAAGTCTATCATTAACGAATATCCTCTCGGGCATTGATATCTTGATCTAGCTAGTTCCATTGGTCTCTCTAATTTTTTCTCATCTACAGTTTCGCGGCCGGTCGTGGTAGCGGCAGCAGCCACCGCAGCAGCGGCGGCAACAGCAGAAGCGATAGCGGCATCCATCTCCGACCTAACAACACCAGTTCGTGTTATCCCGCCGTCGCAGCCATGGCCCCGTTCGGTTCCCATTTCCCCTCGGCCTCTCCCATCCTCACCATGGCTGCCCAGCCTGCCCATCCAGCCCTGTTCGGGCCGCGGCAATTCCCCCACCAGCCTGGCCAGTCGGCGACGCCGACTGCGGTCGCGCAGTCGCAGTCGCAGTCGCAGCCGCGCGGCCGCAAGCGGTCGCGCGACGAGGCCTCGGTCAACCTCGACAGCACCGAGTCGTTTCCCGAGATCGCCCTCAAGCCGGTCAAGCCAAGCCAGGGCCGCACCGCGTTCCTGCCCCAGTCGTACATCGCCAGGTCAGGCAGCCAAGTTCGCCACGCCGTCGCGCTTCAGCAGCAGCAGGCGCTTCAGCAGCAGCAGACACCGCAGCATGCGCAGCCGGCGCAGCAGCAGCAGCAGCAGGAACAGCAGCGGCAGCAGGGCCGACCCACTCTCCGGAGCCACAAGTCGCAGCGGCTCGATCGGGCCGCCCTCGGGCGGCAGGATTCCTCCGACCGCCCGACGGCTCGGGCCTCCTCCTCGGCTGGGTCACAGACCTCGCTTGCCTCGGGCGAGGCCAGCCAGCCCGTGGTCGACGACTTTACCGTCCACCTCGGCATCGGATGGCGGCGCATCAGCGAGGACGTCGACATCCAGGCCGCCGCCCGCGGCTGGGCCAAGTACATCGAGAACCACTACCCCATCTCCGATGCCAAGATCTGCATCGAGAGCAAGGGCCTGCAGTCGTATCTGGTCGAGACCGCCGAGGGCTATTTCCTCTTCGCCGACAGCCTCAAGCAGGGTCGGCTGGTCAGTCGCACCGTCGAGGGAGCGCTCAAGAATCTCAAGACCATGCCGCCCACCTTCGAGGCCGAGGAGATTGTGGCGCAGCCCCAGGCTGGCTCGGCGGCGGCGGCGGCCGCCGCCGCAGCTGCGACTGAGGCTGATCTGGTCGTGACTGCCGCTTCGACCATGGCTCCTGCCACCATTTCCGACGGGACTTGCGGGCACGCCGCCGCCGCCGACGTCGACATGGGCATCTTTTAAGCGCCTGGAGGAGGGGTTGGCAGGGGATCTTTTCGTCTCATGCCCTTCATTTCCCCTCAGATTCTGGCGAGGGAGGGTTCATGTGAGTATTCGCTGCACTGCTTGTCGCTTCGCTTTTCTTAAGTGGGCTGGCTTTCCATTCGGAATTGATGCATGGGATTGGCTCATGGGAAATCGGGAATCGAACCGGATCGGGGGACAATTGCGCAATCCAACCCGGGCTCGACGCGGGTCTGGGTCGACAAAGCACGAGTGCGCGCGAGCGCGCACGTGCGCGATATTATTCATCGTCACGTTATCATTTTAGCAGGAGGGATATGACATGGTCTGTCATCTGCTCTGGGGAAAGGGGCGTATCTAGCGCCAAATACAAAAAGCCGAGTATTTCAAGAAAGGTCGGAAATGGAGGTAGCTGGCCGCCACTTGCCTGGCAGTGCTCGGCAGCAGCCTGAAAATTAAAGTTCCAGTGTGAGAGCTGGGGTGACGGCAATTGGCCGGCCCCCGCGGAACGGCGGGACGGCGGGCGGAAAGAGAGAGCGGGCCATGTGGCATTTTCCCTCTCCTTTTATTTTTTTATTTCTCCCCCTGGCCACCAGGGCCTCGGGGCCTCGGGGCTGGGGTTGGGGTTGGTTCGCTGGTTGGAGGCGTTTGCCTGCCTGCCGGCAGCGGCGGTACCTGGAGCTGGCGCTGTAGCTCCGGACGACGACAACAGATGGCCAGCTTCTAGCCAGCTGCTTGACTGCTGGTACGATCGGTTTTTTTTTTCTTTTTTCTTTTTTTCTTTTTTTTAACCCCCTCCCTCCATTCTCGATCCCCTTTCTTCTGCGTCCTCTCCGTCTCCTTCCCCCGCGCTCCCTCTGGCCCCCTCTGGCGGATATTTATTCCTGCATTATCCCGATACGTTATCCAATCTTTCGAGCCATGGCAGCATCATCGAGACGATACTCTGCTCTGGGCGGCCTGCTCTACTTCCCAGCCTTGGCTCGCGACAGCAGGGTGACAGGGAACCTTGATTGGTTGAGGGGCCTGGTCTGGTCCGATGAGAGAGAAGAGAGAGAGGTTCGGTTCGGTGGGGGGAGACAGGGATTGGAAGAGGGGAGCAGGCAAGCATGATCTTCCGTCGCCGCCGGTCGTCCCGCACTCGTCTTCTCCCCCCTCTCGTCCACTCGTCCACTCGCCCTCTCTCCCCTCTGATCCACTCCTACTCGCCTTCGCCTTCTCCACGTGCAGGTAGGTGGTGGTCGCCCGCGCGTGGTGGTCGTGTTTCAACACGGTCAGCAGCCCTCTTGAATACCGCCAGCCATCTGAGCAGCCAGGGTGCCACGGCAGCTCTTGCGCCCCTGCGCCCCTGCACCCGACCCCCCTACGCCCCCCGCCTGCTTCGGTTGGGAGGAACAAGAGGATGGTCGGGGTGGTGTCGTCCAGAGAGACGCTGCCACTCGAGTATTTACTGGCCATGGCCATCTCAAGCCACTAGGCCTCGACACTGCTGCCCCCCTCCCCACCTCGGCCCAGCCGTCTTTTGTGAAGGGGGCACGGGACGAACGCGACGACGGCCTGGAGTTCTTGTCTTGCTGTGTTGACGCCGGCTTGAATCCTGATCTGGTTGTTGTTGCTGTTGTTTTTAATCGCTGGGCACTAAAAAAGGGCGGTGCTGCCGCTGCTACTGCTGCTCCTAGGAGGCCGCCGCTGTAGTGCTACCAGTACTTGCTGCTGTTGCTGCTACCACCGCCCCCCTCCGCCTTGCCAACCCGCCACCAGGAGGGGACCCTTGCTCAGTACTTATTCCGAGAGGGCTGCAGTTGCCGGTGAACAAAAAAAACACGAGCGCCTTCTGAGCAGGGAGCCGAGCCTCGGGCTGGACAACTGACGCCTCGACCTCGACGGTTCCAATTCTTACTAGCTACTACTACGACTACTACTACGAATACGACTGCTACTACTACTACTGTTCTGAATCTTCCCCCCCTACTGAGCCCGCTGCGCCACCCTCCTGCTAGGCCAGAGATAAAAACACATCTTATCTACATATGTCGCGATCCATCCGTCTGCGCCCCCTCCATCACCACCTCTTCCTCCGCCGCCGCCGCTCAGCCGTGATTCCCTCCTCTACATGGTATCCGAGCACCACCACCACAGCCACCACCACCACCGCCCACAACAGCACCATACCCCCCGCCCCTCGTCGGCGCTGCCGCTCACCAGCTCCCAGTCGCTCGCCGTGCGCGGGGCCGGCAGCAGCGGAGGCGGCGGCGGCGGCGTCGCGGCCGGGAGCGGTGGCGCGGGAGGAGGGGGGTGGGAAGGCGGAGGCGGCGCCGGAGCCGGACCAGTCCTGCCGTCCTCGGCTGTGTCGCGCCCAGTCGCCACGTCACGATCACGGCGGTACCATCGATCGCACGCCGGCGCGCCGGCGCTGTACACCGGCCAGAACGAGTTCCCCATCTTTGGCCACTCGGGCGATGTCGAGATCCTGGTCCGGCTCGGCGCCGGCACTGGCGGCGCCGGACACGAGAATCGCTATCTCCTACACCGCCACACCCTGACCCGCTGCTCGGGATTCTTCGAGGCCAGCCTGAGCCAGCCCCCCCCTCTCCCTCTCTCCTCCGCCAGGGCCCCATAGGCCCGGACAAGTGATTCGATGGCCTTGCCCTGGCCTCTTG
>JAOYNC020074950.1:0-62473 GCA_025802115.2 Bertia moriformis
TACTCGGTGACAGGCTTAGGATTCGTGCGCAGGTAGTCCCTTGCTCAGTGTGTGTTTCTCGAATATGTTGTGGATGTGCTGCATTGCATAATTGGATCAGCCTGATTCATCATCTTATGCTCCTGGTCCCGTGATGATCCTTACGTTCCTCTTTCTCATTGCTTTTTTTTTCTCCCTCTTTTCTCCTTTCGCCTCACAATAACACAACTCCCGCATCGTCTATCATTATTATTCCGACCTCCCTTTCATCCTGACTTGCTGCAAATACGGGAGTGCATTAATGGTTTATGATGGAATGACGACGCCTGCTTCCTCCCTTCCGTCTCAGGTCGATTGACGCATCAGCATACATATGTGCACACCCGGACATACATCTACACTACTATTATCAGAGTGACAGCAACTTCTGGCATTTAAGATTCCTTTGCTTGACGTGCAACGACACATTCCCTGTCTTTCCTTATTTTCTCTATTCTGATTGATAGATTGTCAGCCACACGTTATCGCGATCCTTCCATACCATCCCAGAAAAGGACGAGAATCCGTCGATCAGAGGGACTGTCATTTTCCCTTCTTCCCCGTCCTTTGTCTTCGGCGATATATATATCCACATACTTTGTTATCTGTCCATTGCCTTTTCCAACGCTTTTTGGGATTCCCTCGGGCATTTGCTTTTGGTGGCTCGTTTGTAATCGTGTTGTTATCGTCGGTCTTTGATATAAGTCGGGGTCTGATACCCCGAGCGGTATATCTCTTACTATGAATGTATATGGGAATATCCCCAACCCGTCCCCCCAGAAGTTACAGTAAGCGTGCTAAACATGACTCAACAGACATCAGCTCGCTCTTGGGGCTCCTCTGGTCATGATCTCCAGGGGATCATGCCAGCAAGTTCTTCGCACGATGATCCTATTGATTTCACTCTAGGCGACCCGACAGCCTTACTCGGCTTGCATCTTGGTTCAGATCCCGCCATCGTCGCTCACACACATACGTCTCTTCCTCAGAGTTTACCATCGCATCGCCAACTACTGTCTTCTTCCAGTATTGGGGCTCCTAATTTTTCGCAGCACTCCGACCCGCGACGACACTGGGACGCTTGGAACCCGTTGCTGGTGACAAATCCCCAACCACTATTGAACCTGCCGCCGGTGCCCACCGACCTATGTCCAACTTCTTTGTATCAGCAGAGCGCGTCGTCTGAAATTGCTAGCCTATACAATAACAGTCAACGATCATCTGACTCAGGATATGGGACGCGCTCGGCCTCTACAGCCTCGTCCTACGCAGTGGATACGACATGTAGTCCGCACTTCGCATCGCCCCAAGGACCAGAACCTTCGTGCCCCACTCCAGACCAGGATAACCGCGAAGGCTCTGTGCAATTCCCCACAGAATACATCAAATGTGATCATCCTAACTGCAAATGGAGTGGAAGATGTCCGTCAGATAAAAGGTACGCACACCATTACCACGCAAAGAAATGGATGCCTCAGACTAACCTATACTCTACACAGGAAACACGAAGCAAGACACAAGAAATTGTTCAAATGCGATGAACCAAATTGTGCCCGCAGAGAGGGCTTCGGCACCATCAATGATTTGGCCCGACATAAGAAATGCGTCCACAAGCAGAAGCCCATGCGCGGTCCCAAGGTTCTACACATGTGTTTTGGAAATAATTGCACGCGCAAAGGCAAAATGTGGCCACGCTTGGATAATTTCAAACAGCATCTGACGCGGATGCACGGTGGTGAGGATGCTGCGGGGTTGTTGAAGAAGTGAGTTCTGCCACCCCTCATGGTAAGCACTGTAAGAGGACTAAGACATGGGTCTAGATCAGAAGAATGGTACCAAGAATATGCCAAAACGCAAGAGGCAATGCCCGATGGCTTGCCACACAACGATATGGGCTTTTTTGGGCAACAGGATGGTTGTACTGCTGTCATCCCAAGCCAGATTGTTACCAGCTCGGACTTTCAATGGTCGCTGGAAAGTGAGAGCTCAAAAATTGTGATGAGTGGATCCAGTAATCGGTCTGAGAGTCTTCAAAGTAGTCCTGTTGCTCCTCCGATGCAGTCTCCCCTTCGTGACCAAACAGCGACTCAGTCACCGCTATTCAAGTCCAATGATCAGCCACCTCCACGAATGAAAACAGACAGCATCCGTTCTACCGAGACTGCTAAGGACACGAATGTGGAAACCAGTGTCACTGAAGCTGCGGGGAGCGTAATAAACGCCATGTCGAAGCTCATGGACTGCACCCAACAAAGGCAACAACAGCAACTGGATGAAGGAGTTGACATGATGGATCCGAATTCGGAGTTATGTGACCGGAAGAAAGAGCTACTTCAAAAGATCTTCGCTGCTGCATTGGATAAGTTGTCATCCGACCAATCTGCTAATAAAGTTGCTTCGGATCCGCAACCAGAGGCTGGTAAGGAGAGCTGGTTCACGTGCGATAACTGTCCAAAGCGCACGAGACTGCGCTGTGAAATGAAGTAAGTAGCATCCTTTCACTTTTGAACGGATGAAAATGCTAACAACAACTAGAAAACACCAGAAACGCCATGAGCGGCCGTACGGATGCACTTTCGATGGGTGTAACAAGACCTTTGGCAGTAAGGCCGATTGGAAGCGGCACGAGAGCTCGCAGCACTTTCATTTCCAAGGCTGGCGTTGTACCATGTCCGATACAGACAATAGCCAGATGACATGTGCCCGCTTATTCGACCAACAGGAAGTATATGTGCAGCACCTACGAGAGCGACACTGTGTCGATGAGGACGTCGTGCAAATGGCCATGAAAAACAGCTATCTTGACCCGAACGGACAAGAACAGTATTGGTGTGGGTTTTGTCGAGATATCATCCCTCTCCGAAGCCGTGGTCTGGCGGCGAGGAATGAGCGATTCAACCATATCGACTCTCTGCATATTAAGAAGGGCCAGCGCATTGGTGACTGGCTACCATTATCAGGACATTTGACGAAGAAACAACACAACGAAATCGAATACGACACGCGAGCAACGAGTGACGAGGATTATGAAGACGATGACGATAACGACAGCTCTCGCAGCACTTGCCTGTGGGACCGGATGAGTTACGACGGTTCGGGGGACGCCATCTCTGTGCAACGAAATGATATTGAGTTGAAGAAGAGACGGAGAGCCAGCCCTGGTTCTGCTCCCCGGAAGTCCAGGAGAGTAACCTCTGCCGAGGACTCAGATTGTGATCCCACAGAGTACGATCTTGGATTGGATCCGGTTCCGGAACTATTTGGTTAATACTGCTTTTGCTTTGGAGTTTCTTGCGTCGCGGTTCAGGATTCGTCTGCTATATATATATATACCATTACCCGTATTGTACAGTGTGAATCAATTGTTAGCTCCACGACTTATGAATTCGATAATCAAATTCAGGTATAATACAACAAACAAAAAATATAGATCATGCAATCATTTCGCCGTCCTCGTCAACTCTCTAGCCTTCGTCTCCAACGCTGCAACCTCTTCTGTCAGTCATTAGTCACTACGCATTACTCGAAGTATAGAAAGAGAACGTACTATTCTTGTCAACCTTGATCTCATCCGTCTCCAACTTCAACCACGTCCAGTGAATCACCTGGTACGTGAAGATAGCCCCTAGGAACACCTTGGCGAACGGGCTCACGAAGGTTTTATACCGCGACATCTACAGTATTATTAGCTCAAAATACACCATTAAAGGGATTGAAGAGTAGCTTACCCCGTCCTTATACGAACTGGGCTCTTTTGGTGGTGATTGTGGTGGTGGTGCATTATTCCGAGGAAGGGTAGTGAATAATGTCCTTCTGGCAGATAATTGTTGAGATGTCCAGAATGGACGGATAGGTTTTACTGTGCTTGCTATCCGTGTGAGCATGATGGATGAATTGAATTAGACAATTATTCTTGCTCTTCCATGTCTAATGTTATAGAGAACCGATTGAGGTTGGTTTGGTTGGCGGCATGTGTGTTAGTAATGATTGAGTCAGCATCACGTGATGATGGCCATCCCTACTCTGAAGTTTAGTGTAGATCGTGGACTGGTTATGGTCGGGGTATTGAACAATTCTATGCTATTAAAGGATAGGTTTCATAGAAATGGCATAGTAGAATAGTGTAATATGTATATATTGCTTGGTTGTACACCGGAATGGTTCGACGAACACAGCATTGAATCTACTGAAATGTCTGTACAATGATCGCACTGCAACGATGATTTGGTTTCGATAAACATGCTCTTTTACCCCTCACCGCTTTCCCAGTGTCCGGAGTAATGAAGTCTGCTACGTCAGAGTACAAACCCCGGAGCCGAATGGGGAACATGCGTGGAGGGCATTTAAGGGCTCCCCTGCAGCTATGACAGTCGTAAACACCTCCAATTCCTTCTCAACAGTGCAAGTCCTCTGATTAAGATGCCTTTTCTGGAGCTGGTCAGGTAACAAGACTATGCTTTAGGGTCTGCACGGATCGAGCCGCACATCAGGTCTGGACTCCACTCGGGTCGAATTCAAGATCCGCGCCCTGGATTTTTTTTTAACGGTTCCTGAATCCTGACATTTTTCCACTTTCATTTTCTGACATTTGTTGTTGTGTTCGCTTCGACCCCTCGTTGGTTTTGCGGGTGTCGTATTGGTTTTTTTGGTCGAGATACTATTGAATTTGTTCAGGATCGATATTTGGATACTTCTCTCTGTTCTCCTTGTTCCTTTCTACCTATTTATTGAGAACTGGGGAGACTTGAGGCCAAGGGACAGATTAACATAATTGACTCTCCGAGTTGATGATGGCACGTGCTTCCGCAGCCGCACTAGCCCGTTGTGGTTTAGTCGTGGCGCAGGGAGGATCTATTGTGGCTGGTGAATCGGCGCGAGTCTTTCCGCCCTTCACTGCGAGAGACTCAGTGAGTCCAGTCAGTCAACGTTGAGCTGCTCTTGTTGCTGTTTTGTCTGCGATCGCATTTGATTTATTTGGTAAGTTATTGTGCTTTATTAATTGTTGTTGGTGTTATTGTTCTCTACTGCTTGTTTTGCTTGGGTTTTGCTAATTTCCCGTAGGCTGAGACGCGTCCCCATTTCTGGTGGTAGTCTGTCCCGTTCCTATTCACTCCCTCTGGCACCCGAGCAGACAGACGTTGGCGCATTGCGACCGATATACTCGTCCGATATAACCTTTATTAGTGTGCATCGACTCGACGGCCACACCGTGAGGCCCTATCTTTGACGCTGGACGTGGGTGTTTTGAATTTCGAAGCAACAATCCGGCCCCGTTCGCTTTATGAAGCAAGCTCTCTTAATTATTGTTCCCTAGTCAATTGGGAGGTGCTTGTTTATTACTTTCTTTGTCCCCTGCATACAATTGCCTTCTTGCGCCCGTTGGTGATTCACTAAGTGGTGAGTCGCCCTTATTTAAATTCTCCTTTCTGTCATTTAGACAGTCCCCTCCTCTTCATTCTTTCTCCTCTCGCGGGCGCAATAGCTGCTATACGGATATATCTTACTTATTAGAGTGCTATTTCGTATCTCGCGAACCTGCTAATATGAAGTTTTTCCTCTCCAGTCCACTTCGCGACATGCCTCGCAGAAAGCGCTCCCTCGACGAAATGGCTCTGGCCAACAAATCCGACTCCGACGATGGTGACTACAGCGACCACCCCGTACGTTCATCACGAGCAGCAGTTTCGAGATCGAAACCGAAAAAGCCCAAGACCGCGAGAAGGAAGCGCCGTGATTCGGAGGACGATATCTTATCTGATGACGAGATCTTAAGTGATGCTGAAGAACTTTCTTTCAACGAGTCGGAGCTAGAAGATGACAGTATGGCCCAGCGAAATGCGAGGGGTCTTGTCGCCCGGAAGGCAGCAACGAAGAGACCGGCGTACGAAGAAGGCCCAACTAGCTCCGACGACGAGGAGGAACAAGATAATGATGTTGATGCTCATGGCGAGGAAGAAGAAGAAGAACCGGTTCCTCCCGCAAAAAACCAGAAGAGCACGGTGATTAAACTAAAAATCAACCCTACTACTCTCCAGCGACAGAACGAGATTCTACAACAGCAGAACCAGGGCAATCGCAGGATCACCCGGCGAATGCGCGCTGAATCTGAAGAAATCTATGCCCTCACAAATTCCGGACGCCATATGGAGACCGTGCAGCGGGCAACCCGCAGCCCGGAGGCCGAGGCACCACTAGCGCATCGTCGTCGTCCATCCAGAGAGACTCGAGGCTTGAAGCAGGTCATCGTGGAGGAGGAAGAGGAAAATACTACAATGGACAACCATAACAATGACAAGACCGAGGAATATGTGGTTGACGAGACGACGACTGAGATCAAGGGCTCTCAGCTCGAAATCCAGGAAAGTGCCCATGGTAGTTTTGAAGAGCCCGCACCTGCCGCGGTGGAGCCCGCAAAAACGAATGCCGAAGGCGAGGAAGAAGGTTTCGTCCCCGAATCCGAGAATGGCGATGAGAAACACCAACAGGATGACGAGGACGACGACGATGAAGGTCCGACTACCCGGAGAAGGACTAGGGGAAATAGACAACCAGCTCAAGAGGACCCCCGGTTAGGAGAAGAGGCATCACACCCTCGTCGTTCCAGCCGCAAGAAGCCTCCTCGCAGTTCCCAGCGCAAGGGCCAAGATGAAGAGAGCGATTTCGAACCAGAAGAGGACTCGAATGACGAGGAGGAGGAACTGCAGTCGGAAGGAAGGTCTCAAGCCTCGCCCCATAAAGGCCGTGATGACGACGACGGAGACTACACAAGCCGGCGACCGGGTCTACGAAAAAGGGCGTCTCGCTCCCGTGGACAGTCGGAGGCAGCAGCAGACATTGCCGATGAACTTGCCGAGGAACTACACGATCTCAGAGGAGGTCGCTCCCGTCGAAGAATGCAGCCAGAGATTATCTACGAGAAACCTCGTCGCAATCGCAAGGACGTCGACTACAGAATCATCCGTCCTGATATCTTCCTGCCCATTGAAGAGGAGAACGAAGTCAACGAATCTCCCTCCCGACGCGGCCGGGGAGGTGGCGGAGGAGGCGGTGGTGGTACCTGGCAACGCACGCTCTTTCCAACATATGGCCCCTTTGGAGGCGCCGGGCCATCTGCGATCTTGGCTGGCCCCGATGCGCCCGTAGCCACAGGCGGGGTAGACAGTGATAGCAGCGATGATGAGGTCATTCAACCTATCAAACCTGGTGTGGCAGGTGCTCCCGCTCAGGCCCATGGTGCTGATCCAGTGCAAGGCCCTGCAGGGACGCCCGGGAACCTCGGCAAGGTCAAGGATAGGCAAACGCTGGCAGATGCGGACCCGTTAGGTGTCGACTTGAAGGTCAATTTCGACAGTGTCGGTGGTCTACAGGGGCATATCGACCAGTTGAAGGAAATGGTTTCGTTGCCACTGCTGTACCCTGAGATCTTCCAGCGTTTCCACATCGTTCCTCCACGGGGTGTTCTCTTCCATGGACCCCCTGGTACGGGTAAAACGTTACTGGCTCGGGCTTTGGCGAACAGTGTCAGTTCTGAAGGTCGTAAGGTGACGTTCTACATGAGGAAGGGAGCGGATGCACTCAGTAAATGGGTGGGTGAAGCTGAAAGGCAGCTGCGCTTGCTGTTTGAGGAAGCGCGCAAGACTCAGCCCAGTATTATCTTTTTTGATGAAATTGACGGTATGTTCCTACTTCTCCGTTTGTGCCGTTACCGGAAAGGATACTAATGTTCGAGCAGGTCTGGCTCCCGTGCGATCAAGCAAACAGGAACAGATTCATGCGTCCATCGTTTCGACCCTATTGGCGTTGATGGATGGTATGGATGGTCGTGGCCAAGTCATCGTCATTGGTGCTACGAATCGACCGGACTCTGTTGACCCAGCTCTTCGCCGCCCTGGCCGTTTCGACCGTGAATTCTACTTCCCGTTACCCAACAAGGAAGGTCGACGAGCGATTCTCAACATTCATACCAAGGGCTGGGATCCGCCGTTGCCGGAAGACATCAAGGACGAACTGGCCGAAATCACCAAGGGCTATGGAGGTGCGGACCTGCGCGCTCTTTGTACAGAAGCAGCCTTGAACGCAGTCCAAAGACGATACCCCCAAATCTACAAATCGGATGAGAAACTCATCATAGACCCGAAGTCGATCAGCGTCAGTCCAAAGGATTTCATGCTGGCGACCAAACAGATGGTCCCCTCATCCGAACGGTCAACAACTTCCGGTGCTTCTCCGCTGCCCAAGACTGTGGAGCCTTTATTACGACGATCCTTGGCAGATATCCAGAAGCAGCTATCCGAAATCTTGCCCCCACGGAAGAGGCTCACTGCTTTAGAGGAGGCTCAGTTCGAGGATCCGGAGACCTCAGGGAGCTTCCGCCGCGAGCACATGCAGCAGGAATTCGACCGGTCACGGGTCTTCAGACCTCGGATGCTTCTCCACGGGCACCAAGGGATGGGCCAGCAGTACCTGGCATCTGCTATCTTGCACCACTTTGAGGGTCTTCACGTCCAGCCGTTTGACCTACCGACCCTGCTCAGTGACTCTACTCGATCAGCGGAAGCTGCTGTTGTGCAACTCTTCCAGGAAGTCAAAAGACATAAGCCGAGTGTGATTTACATCCCTAGTATCTCAGCTTGGCATGATGAGACCGTGGGCAAAGCCGTCATTTCTACATTCTTGGGGCTCTTGCGTTCGCTCCCACCTAGTGATCCTGTCTTGGTGCTTGGATTTCTTGAGTCGATGGGAGGAGAGGATGAGAAGGAACCTCCTTCGATCGTGAAGAATTTGTTTGGGTTCTCAAAGAAGAACTTTTTCGAGCTGCAGGCCCCCAATCACAGCGCACGGCATGAGTTTTTCGCGCAGCTGGTAGATTACCTCAAGGTTTCGCCGTCCGAATTCCCCGATCCTGAGAACCGTAAGATAAGGGAACTCGAGAGACTGGAGGTTGCGCCGCCACCACCTCCCAAGCCCGCTACGCCCCTCACGAAGGAACAACTGAAAACACAGAAGAAGAAGGACCACCAGACGCTCAATTTCCTGAAAATCCGCATCCAGCCGATTATGGACCAGATCAAGAAGTACAAGAGGTTCAGGACCGGTGTGATCGACGAGTCTCAGATTCGGTATCTGTGGGAGGAAGACAATCCGAATATCCTCACCAGCGATTTGCCTATTGAGCAGCGGACGACTTTCCGGCCATTTGAGAAGGCTCAGGATAAGCACGGGGTTCTTGGTCTCCGGGAGGTAGTCTCCGGGAAGTTCTTCTACAACATGGAGATTGTGACCATTGAGAAGCGACTCTCTAACGGGTTCTATAAGCGGCCTAAGGACTTCCTTGCAGATATCAAACGGATTGCCAAGGATGCTAAGCAAGTCGGTGATCAGGAGCGGATATTGAGGGCTAATGAACTCCAGTCCAATGTTGAAGTTGATGTCGGTACCATCGAGCAGGCAGAACCGGCTCTCGTGACCGAGTGTGAGCAGGTCTATCTGCGGGAATTGGAGCGGGAGAAGATCGTATTGGAACGAGCCAGGAGGGTTGAGGAGGAAGAGGAAGCCTTTGCGCAGGCGAACAAAGTGCCGCATGGAAATACCGAGTCAACTGTGACCAGTGGTCCTGTCAATCTGGGCGAGTCATTTACCGACGGTGAAGGTGGATCGAAGTTGCCACCTGGACAGCCGGACACACCAGTGACGCCCTCGCGCAACCGTTTGGCTGTAAGCTTTACGTCCAACGGTTATGGCGGAGGTTCGGATCTCAATGATCTCAGCACGCAGGCTGTGATGAGTAACGGTTCGCATGGTGACGGGGATGGTGATGGAGACACCTACATGACCAACTCGGAGGACCAGTCTGGGGGTAGGGACACGCAGGACAGCTCATTTGGTCCGTCTGCACAAACTAAGCCGCCGCATTCGCATACCGCGCCTTCCCAGCAAGTGAGACGCGAGTCCGGCCTATTGAATCTGTCACAGAGGGGGACCATGACTCCTATGGCACCTGGATCGCAACCACTTGATTATACCAATGAAGCTTCAACCACGCAGACATCGGATGAGAAAAAGTCCGAGCAGTCGTCTGGTCCTCAGCATCAGCAGAACCCGCACCAGCCTGCTCAACGGAACAACTCGTTTCACAGTCCGATGACAGGCCAGGGCGGTCGACAGGACTATCCCGACCTTACTCAATACCCCGATCGTTCGTCGTATGAGGAGCACCTTCCGGACACGCAGCAAGAAGCGAGTAGTCAACCGTCTCCACGTGCGAATGTAGACAATGCCCATCTCCCGAACGGCGGCAGTCAAAAGGCACAGGCCCAGGCGCAACCGCCGGTGCCTCTTTTCGACGCACCCAACAAACAGCCACATGCGCATCCCAATCTCCAGGACTTGCTCAACGACGAAGACCAATCCCCCAAGCTGATACTGGACCATGGTTACATCAACCAGTTGCATGAGGAACTCACCCAACGCACGAGTGGGTGCTCCGTGGAGCAACTGGAGCAAATCAACACCAACCTGATGGACTACGTGTGGCAAACACGGGGTGAATGGAACCGTACCCATGTGGTCGCCGGTGTCGTCCAGACATTCAATGCGGTCCTGGAGGACATGCAAGATATGCAGGAGATTGAGCAGATCAGCCAAGAGACCAAGGAGCGGTTGGGAGAGGCATCGAGTTTCCGGATATAAGCTAGTGCTGATACGATGCAGTTCATGATAGATGAAAACCGGCCTTTCTTTCTATTCCCTTTTCTTCATTGACTTTGTTTGGCTTCTTACCATGGCACTGGCTGGGTTATGTTACTAGGGACATACATCCATACATTCATCATTTACTTGATGTTGGCCATGGGAAGTGTAATGAGGTGATGGTGGGCTATTGTGATACTCCTTTTTTTGCTTTCTTCCAGCGTGCATCTTCCACTAAATAGATGTGTTTGTTTCTTAGCGATTATGGGAGGACGTCTCCTTCGAAACTTGTACTTGCGGGTTGCTTTGTATGTTGAAAATGTGAATATTTATAGAGGTACTACTTGTATTCTTTTCTCCTTTGCTTTCTTCAAAGTTTTCGTAGACAGAGAACCTACAATAGGGTACAAAAACGACCTACACGGTGCTGACTAAGACACCAGCCTGGCCTTTCTTGAATCCGCCTCGCGTTGTCCTCTTTAACACCTCTGCCCCGGCCAACTTCCCTCTTTAATACTCTGGAGTCGCTGGTTTATTCCCGAGCTCATACCTTCTTGCTGTTATTCTCTTTTGCGCAGAGATTTCTATTTCGCCCACGATTGGCCATGATCCACTGAGATCTACACATATCACGACTTCCGCTATTGAGAAAACACGCCGTTACACTGAACATCGGAACAATCGAATAAATAATTCACTATGGTCGACTGGGTCAGTCTGGCCATACCATTCGCCTACCTAGGCGTTCTAATCGGCTCCCTCGCTACTTTCTCCTCGCTATACCGCAAGCGCAAGGCCCGTACGTCACCCCTCGATCTCGCCCAAAGCACAAAAGAACATATGTAGCTAACACTCCAACAGAAAAAGCCTCCTCCCTCGAACCATGGTTCCCCGCACACCTCCAGCGTGATATCTACTTTTCCCTCCTGCACCTTGACCAGCCCGTTAAAGACAACAGTGAGAAAAAGGCCGCGGTACCGGAGTCGGTGCTCAAAGCTGCGCTCCTAAGACGCGCGACGGAGGATATTAACAGGGTGTTGGCGCTGCGGAGCCAGAAACAGGCACTCGCTATGCTTTTGCAGAGGGGTAGTGTGGGCGATGATCTGTGGCAGCGGTTTATCAGGGCTGAGAAGGAAATGGAGGATGAGGTTAGGGATGTTGTTTCTGAGGTATGTCCCCTTCTTCCATGTTTTGAGGTACGCATGGATGGATGCTAACTGGTTGTGAAGGCAAATGCGTACACACCAAACTGGGGCCAGACAATCTTCCAATCCGCCAACGAAATGATGAACAACAACATCATCCGCCAACGCATCGAAACGCACCAGTCTAAACTTGCCGAAGAACGCGAATGGTGGGACCGCAAGAAGACCAGTATCCAGGAGGGTTTCATGAAGGAATTGGACGCTGAGGGTTCCTCTACTACCACTACCACTACCAAGACTGAGCCTCCTCTTCCGTCCTCTTCTTCCGGTGCCAACGCCACCGCCGAGAACACGACTACCCCTACTAGCTCGACAGCTGGTGTGAAGACGCCTGAGTCTTCGGCTGCGCCGTCGGTGGCTAGTGATGATGATGCGGTGTTGGTAGAGGCTGATGGTCAAGCAGGGAACACTACGCCTGGGGGTGGGAAGAAGAAGAAGAAGGGGAGGAAATAGATAGGTTGTGAGCTTTTCTGTTCTTAGTTGTATTAAATATAAGCTTCTTTGAAAATATGATTTTATACTCTTGTTAAAATGTATAGATAAGTCGTCAATGCAGTAGCTGAGTCTAAATATATATAACCCTATGTATAAAGCCTCGTTCCTCAAAACGCCAAAATATGCTTTAGACGTGAGATACAATACACGCTTTTATAAAACCCAACAAACACCCAATTAAAAAAAAAAAAATCATATCACAGAAGAGACCTACTCTCCCCCCCCAACGGCGTCCCAAGATCAACATCCAAAGCACCCATCTCATCAGCAACGCTCAAAATCCGACTTTCCACTCCATTTGGATCGCCCATACGTCCCATAACAATCCGTAGCAAATCAGCCATGATTTCCAGCTGACAGTCGTTCCGCTCATGCGGATCCATATTGGAAAGACTCAACCCCTTCTCCTCGAGTGCAGCCGCTTTCCGTTGACTTAGGATGTCGACGAGGCGCTGGACTTGGTTGATATTCTCTCTGCTGCGCGGGGTGCTTGACAAGCGGCGGAGACGGCGTTTGGGAGTGTCCGCTGGTACGCTGGCTAGACGGGAGACTTGGAGGATGATCAGTCGTGCAGTTGTGTCGTCGGGGTAGACGTTGAAATTTGTGCGGAGGGTGTGGAGTGCGACTAGCGTGCCCGGGAGATCTTTGGAGAAACAGAAGCAGCGGATGATCTGGTCGTAAAGTTCTTTGGAGAATTCGTCCTGCGTTGCGGACTTTGCGCGCGGGGAGAGGTTGGTGTACCATGTGACCATGTCTGCGAAGAGCTGGCGGGCCGTTGGGAAATTTGCTTCGAATGCTGTGCGGCCACGGTCATATTGTAGTTTGCCGCAGTCCCAGAGGCAGGCATAGGTCTCTAAATCGGGTTGGGTGGTGGCAGACATGGTTCGGAACTTGTGCCAGAGAGTACGGAGGTCTTGTCTTCGCAGCTCGGCGTATAGGAGGTGGTTCATGAAGTACGAGTTTGGTTTGATTCGTGCATCCGCAAGACGCTTGGTCAGGTAGTCCGTCATATCATCGTCGCCTTTGCGCGTGTAGTAAAGGAGGAGAATCGAGAATGTCTCGATGTTCCCCGGTGGCACTGTTCGTTGCATCCATTTTGGTATACGGACCCGAGGATCCGCTTGCTGGTCCAACGATAACCGCGGTGCCTGCCCGGAGAGTTTCTCCCGGTCCCAGACCAGATCAATCCGCTGTTGGATCATGGCCCATGCTAAACTCTCGGCCTTTGTCCTAGCTGATGGGCTTCCCTCGCGGAGCCAGGCCGCCATAAGACCGTTGAGATGTTTTGAATCCGGCTTCACACCTCGTTCATACATCAATTCGATGACCGATGCCGCGGAGTCCACTTCTCCCATGCCAATTAGTTTTTTCATCCAACTGGCGTAGAAAAAGCGGTTTTGGAACCGTCGAGGTATCAAAGTCAATGTAGATAGTGAGACTCTGTTCACTTGCCGCTCGCTAATGCTGGACGCATGTAAGTTGCCTGCAAATCCTACCGCGGATTTGTACAAAGCGGTCGAATCATCTGCTGGATGCTTGCCCGTCACCATCATATCTTTGAAGACAGCGATAGCAGGGTCAAATCGACCTGCCTTGAGAAGACCAATGCTAATATGATCGTAGTCTTCCATGGTCATATCAGGACCGAGGAAAATCTTAAGCTGCAAATACAGCGCCCAGGCTTTTATCTCCGCTTCCTTCGTGGGTTGTCGTCCCCAAGCCACAATAACGGGGTTGAGAATGCGAGGCTGGCGAGTCTGGTCATTTGCCAGGAAAGCCAGAGCAATGTCCTGGGCCCTTTGAGGGTTATTTTCCGCTGCGAAAAGACGTACCCCAAGTTTCCAGTATGCTTCCAAATCCTCCTTCCGTTGGCTAAGCTCATTCTGGTATACCTCCCATTGATCCAAGGCCTGGTTCGTTTTGCCACCCTCGTGAAGCGACTGGATATACGAGATAGTATGAGGAGTAGACAGGTTTCTGCCGGTGATCGCTGCATCTTCGGCCAAAGTTTGCAAATGCGCTGCTCGTGTATCCTTCGCGATCTGACCGGAGATCTGGGAATCCCATACTAAAGACCTAGCCTCCTCTGGCACCGCTTCCAAGAATCCCGGAACCACTTGTTTGCATCGGCGGTACCATTTCCATAACTCCTGTTTCAACGGTTCATTTGATTTGTTGTGTGTGAACTGGTCCAGGCGTTCGTTGAATCTATCGACATAAGAATGACTCTCCTCGCCTGGCAGCACCACCTCATAAGGCCTTGTGACTACTGGCTCTTCGTCCCTGCCACTTTCCCTGTGTGCTTGCCAATTTTCTTCCTCTTCTGCAAATCCCTCAAACTCCTCCCGCAATATCTCATCCAGTTCCTCATCGAATACTTGGTCAAGTCCACCGTCGGTATCCTGTTGACCTCTTTGGACCGCATGTTTCCGTAACGCTTCGAGAGCAATGGCCCTGTCATTCTCGGGCAAGCTCCTCATAAACTCGCCATTGGGACCAAAGGGACCCTCTTCCAGGATCCGCAGTTCCTGTTGAACCCTAGAGAGCTTCTCTTCCACTTCCCCCCGCTCGACGCTCTCTTCCTTCTCGGGGTTAACTTTCCTCCTTGTCTTGCTTCCGGGGGTATCTTGCTCGTAGAAGCGAATCTTATCGTCAGGACTGCCATAGTGAACAGAGCGCCGTATTACGACAGGAAGTGTCCGTGGCAAAGGAAGAGACGAAATCGACGGGCTTCTGCAGGCCACATGTTGATACCACCGAGCTCCTCGGGCAGCTTGGCGGAGCATAAGTGCGAATTTATACCATCGGACGGTATGCAGTGTAAAGGATATGGAACAGCGAGGCAAATACTGTCAGTGAGTTGCTCAAGTATGAACACGGAGCTCCGCGGCGAAAAACCAATTACGACCTAATTGGGTTTAGCGCAAGAACGCGCCGATTCCGCCAAAGCGCCCAGAACTGCGACAGATCAACAACCGACTCAAGTAATTCATACAGGACAATGGACCCCGATTTTTTAGAGACTGAGGCGCCGGACTCATCCCGGGATGGCCTGAATACCCAGGTATGTTGTTTATACGAATCACATGAAAATACGCGCTGACAACAGTTCAAAGGGTGTTTACATCTACCGACCTGCGAATGCGAAACCGAACAAACCCCAAAACGAACGCCCTTCTAAGCGGCGAAAGGTCGAACCGGACGGTCAGGGGAAACAGGAGAATAAAGCCCAAGGGACCCAGGTCTGTCCTTTTGTGCCGCTTTTAAATGGAGAAGAAAGCGCATTCTCGGTCGATTTGAGATACAACGCCTACCAAAGATTGTGGTCTAAACAGGAGGCGAAGATTCAGGTTCGTGGGAGATTAAGCTGACTGAAAGCCTGTGGACGGATGTCTGACCGTGATTCAGGAAGTATTAGAGGATGTCGACTCCAAAATACTCGAGGAAGTGTCGAGTTTCGTCAAAGAGTCCTCGGCTCAGGTGTAAGCCTACGCCCATTGAAGGATAGCCTGAGATGCATGCTAACGACAACTCTAGCTATGACGGCTGCATACCCTCCGCATTGGTAACCGTCGGGTCCAACGTTTCTTCCCTCGGCCGACTTGTGACGCGACTCAACGAGAGATTGATAACAAGTGGAGAGGGAGGCGTGATCGTGTTGGAATCTGGCGATGCACCCAACATTAAGACGACCTTGAAAAACATCATTCGAACGGCTGTCACAAATACCGAAGGAAATGATGGCTATCAGAATTTCCTCACTGACCGTGAAGTGGGATTATCCTTTGAAGAAAGCGCTGCGACTTGAGACTAACTCTGAACACAGGGCCCAAGGCTACTCGCATACGACCTTGATCTACTGAGCGACTATGTGCAACGGAAAGGAGTGACAAAATTGGTTCTCGCTTTTCGAGATAGCGAGGCTTTTGATCCTAACCTATTGACAGATCTTCTGTCACTACTGAGGTGAGCCTTGCCATTACGTCGTCATGGACACAAGCATACTAATAAGCTTCAGCTCGTGGCTTGATCGGATACCCTTCACGCTGCTGTTTGGTATCTCAACATCCGTCGAGCTCTTCGAAGGAAGACTTCCAAGATCTAGCGTTGCGCTACTTAGGGGCAAATACTTTGAGCTCCATGAAGCGAGCAACTGTGTGGATCGTATATACGAAAGACTACAGGCTGAACCAGATGGAGAATTCTGGCTAGGGCGCAACATCACCGGTGTTTTATTTGAACGGACGAGCGATTACTTCCATACCCCCGAGGCGTTTTGTCGAACAGTAAAGGTATGCCTAACGCTTGATTTGTTTCATCTGCTCTAATCTAACACCTTCTAGTATGCGTATATGTCCCATTTCTTTGCAAATCCGCTGGCGGTTCTATTTTCAAAAGACTCAGTATCTGCTGGATTGTCCCTTGGGAAACTTTGCCAGGCAGTTAGAAATTTACCGTCTTTCAGAACGTATACATCCCCATTTCGAATTTCCAAGTATATTCTAACCAAAAGTCATAGGCTCTGCGAAGATCTAGTTGAAGACGGTCATCCCAAGCAAGTGCGAAACTTGCTAGAAAATGACGAATACCTGTTCCAAGAATGCTTGAGATATCTTGAGGCAGGCCAGCAGCAAATGCGAAATATCTTCGAAGCGGTGAAATTAACTTATACCTTTCTTAAACACCTCAATCTCAGCAAAAAGATTGGAGTATCGGACATTTCAATACTCGCTCTTTCCGGGGAATTGCATAGCTCGCAGCTCGTGGACGACATTTTAAATACGATGAAACTGCTTGACTCGGATGGTCTCAAAGGATTACTCGCGACAGTTCCAGGAACCTTGGCAGATAGTCCTCAAATGCGCGAAATCAAAGGAGACTTCGAGGCTTTGTTGGAAGCATATCCGAATTCAAAGCCTCTGCGGAGTGAATATGACAGTCGGAACTCCGTCGCGAAAGCCACCGTCGTTCAACAGCGAGTCCAAGTGACAAAGAGTAAAGCCAAACAACCCAAGCAGAATGTTGAATACACGCAAATCCTCGACCGTTTCCATGCCACACTTGAGGCCAATTTCGCAGAAACCTTGGTGAGACCACAGGACTTATACCTGTACGAAGTGTTTCTCCTTGACATGAGAAATCCCTTGAAAGATACCCTTGCGCCCAGGCCACGGTTCGCGATCGAACGGGCATTGTCTAGTCCCTTCGATTACTTGATGTCCACATCGGACACGCCGGGGAACAGACTCTCCGCGAAACAGCCCGCGACGGCCATCTTATATCAACTCTACCTCGAATCCGGGGCTATTGTGAACGCCCATGATCTCTGGAGTGCGTTCTACGCTGTGTTCGAAAGTGATCAGGGAGATAAATGCGACGAACGAGTGATCATGGCACTGTTTTACAGAGCGCTGTCGGAGTTGAAGGCGCTCGGTGTGATTAAGAATAGCCGGAAGAAGGTGGACCATATCGCCAAAACTTCTTGGGCGGGATTGTAAGTTTTTGTACATTAGATGCTATAATTTATTTTTGAGCAAAGGGTATCATAAGAATTGCGCACACAAATGCTGTCATCGAGTCCGTCATCTCAACTGTTTTGAAGAGGAAGCTGTATTATGTCCTCGTTCCCAAGTGGATGTCCTCCGTCACTCAAAACCATGGCTTCCCTCCGGCGCCTTCGCACAGCTTGTTCTTCTGCAGTCCCTTCACGCACCCGTGGCCCCGAGTACCGACTCGACCCGGCTGTATCTTCTCCATCAATCATCCACACATCGCTGTCGACATCGTCGTCATCGTTCTCTTCCATCATGCTGCCCATCAGGCCGTGTTTCCGTAATTGCTTTGTTCCATCCGGATGAGAAGAGAGTGTACTGAATATCGAGCTCATGACTGGGTCGTCAGTCCACCAAGATTTCATGAGAATCACCACATCTTGTCGCCGCGACGGTTCGGCCAGTGCGCATGGAAACGGGTATTTAGTTAGCCACCGACTAAGTAATCCGGCTTCTAATGCGGCAGGTATGTCTTCCTGCAGGATGGCATTGAGTATGCCTAGGGCTTTCTTTTCGCCTAGTGGTCTCGTCTTCGGAAGAATGGGGGACATCGTAGTACAGGTTTCTTCGGTATGTTCCTCAAGAAAATTGCACAAACAATCGACAACGGCTGTGTACGTCGGGGAGTCTTTTAGTCGGACACACACGGAAGTTCGAGAAACTGAACAAGCCCAATTAGACCCAAGTCAAAGAGTACATTAGCGGAAGCCATACGTGCTCGATTTGATACCAGAAACCACATGGCATTGAGCGCTTTACTGCGCCGCTTATAATCTTTGCTTGCGAGGTCATCTAAAAGCAGATCCCGGGTTTGGCCTTTCGTAGCTCGCTCCGAGATAATCCGCAATGCCCTTAAGAAAGTCAGCTCAAACGTAGCGCATAAGACATTTATATCTGATTAGCATACGCCGCACGAAGGTCATAGCTTGTACTTTCGGAGAGCTTTAGAAGTGTGTCTAATTTGAGGACTAAGGACGTATTAGCTGGACAATGTAATGACCATGCGAGATTCAGTCTGCCCCGACCATCTTCCGTGCCCTCACTAATCATCTTATCTTCTTTCTCGACATGCTTGATCTCTGTTAGATCGCGCACCCGACGGAGATCTGTTGCGATTCCGCGGACCGCGAAGAATATCGAGACGCCTGTTATGGTCAACAATTATTCTGAGCATTCTTAAAGAGCAGATATACCAAGACATAACCACAGCAGCTTATCACTCGATTGAAAAGACATCCTTAGTCTCGCATAGAGTCGTAAACTGGTCGCATGCAACACAAACAATTCATGATGCTCGAAGGCGGCGAGTCCCCGCATTGTACCGGCATAATCATATCGCCAAGGCGGTGAGAACAATTTTTATTTTCTCGAACGACGATCTAAAAATTCAAACCAGCCTCAACGTCAACGTCGCAAAGGTCAATCATGCCGCCTTCGCAGTTGAAACAGCTCAAGGCTTCTCTGCGAGACAACGGGGTATTGGGCCCCCAGCAGTCGAAGAAACAAAAGAAACAGAATGTGAAGAGTGGTGCCAGTGCGCAGAATCGAAACCAGCGCGAAGCGGCATTGCAAGCTATCAGAGACCGGTTCAATCCTTTCGAAGTCAAAGCGACGACGAAAAATGCCAAATTCGATTACACTAGTCGCGATGGGGGCGCAAATGCGTCCAAGACGATGGCCAGGCCCGGGGTCACCAAGTCGCTAGGCGAGGAAAGAGTGAGTTTGGTCCGAAGTGACGACGCAGTAATGGTGATCTGACATGCCTTATCTTACAGCGTCGCGCAACCCTTCTGCGTGAGATGGACCGGAAAAACAAAGTTGGTGGTATACTAGATCGCCGTTTCGGTGAAAACGACCCAACGATGACGCCCGAGGAGAGAGCTGCCGAACGATTCGCCAGGGAAAGCCAGAAGAAAGCGCGCAAAGAGTCCATGTTCAACTTGGAGGACGAGGACGAGGGGGATTTTACCCTGACACATATGGGCCAATCTCTTTCCTTCGACAGCGAGCCCCACGTTGACAACGAGCCGCAAGACGACTTTGAGGACAACGATATGGGATCGGTAGATGATCTATCCGACTCAGAAACTCCACGGAAAAGGAAACGCGTCTTTTCCGAAGGTGAAGCTGTGGTAGATGGGGCTGAAGACGGAGAGAATCTGCCAGAGCGAAAGAAATCGAAGCAAGAGGTCATGAAAGAAGTCATTGCCAAGTCGAAGTTCCACAAGGCCGAACGGCAACAGGCTAAGGAAGACGATGCCGACCTGCGTGAAGAATTGGACAAGGGCCTTCCTGATCTCTTCGACATGCTGAGGGGCGTGAAGCCGCCACCGAAACCAGAGCCTCCGAAGGACGACTTTTCGTCGATGAACCCTGAACGTGCGGCTGTATTAGAGGGCATTTCTCAACAGAATCACGAGAAAGAGTATGACCAGCGCTTGAAGCAATTGACTTTCGATAAGCGGTCCCAGCCAACAGATCGTACCAAGACAGCCGAGGAGAAAATTGCTGAAGAAGCCGAGCGGCTCAGGAAACTCGAGGAAGATCGAGTTCGGAGAATGCGCGGCGAGCAACTGAGTGGATCTGAGGATGAGGAAGAGGAGCAGTCAGAAGACGAGGGGGAGGACTCCGATGAAGAATCAATCCCCGATGACGCAAAAGCCTTTGGATTGCAGCAACCTACGAATGAGATTCACACTCGTCCTGATATGGGAGTCGAAGACGAAGACGACTTCATTCTCGATGATGATCTCGTTGAGACTAGATCCGATGCCAGTTTGGAGATTGGGGACAGTGACATTGAGGGCTTTGGGGAAGAGTCTGAGGAAGAGGAAGAGGAAGAGGAGGAAGAGGAGGACGAGCTCATCAACGGGCTCACATTTCCTGAGGGCCGGTCCGGAGAGGTTTCAGCTCCTGCCGATAGCGCAGAAGCAAACGAGAAACTGGCATTCACGTATCCTTGTCCCGAGGACCACGAGAGTTTCTTGCACACTATTAAAGACGTACCAGTGGCAGATCTCCCGACAGTTGTTCAGCGAATTCGTGCGCTGCACCATCCCCGTCTTCACAGCGACAACAAGCGGAAACTAGGTCGATTTGCAGAGGTCCTCATCCAGCACGTTTCGTACATGGCAGAGCAACCCGAACATCCGCCTTTCGCCATTCTTGAAAACATTCTTCGACACATCCACTCGCTGGCCAAGAGCCATCCGGAGAACGTCAACATGGCTTTCAGGGCCCGTCTTCGCAAAATTGCCACCGAGCGGCCGCTGAACCTCTCCCCAAGCGACCTGGTCATCCTGACCGCCATTGCAGCGATTTTCCCAACCTCAGATCACTTCCATGCCATTGTGACGCCAGCACATCTGTGTATTGCGCGGTACATGGGACAGGGAGCTATCGACTCGCTCTCTGACTTTGCCACGGGTGCCTATGCAGCCAGTCTGTTCTTGCAGTACCAGGCCATCGCGAAAAGATACATGCCCGAATTCATCAACTACGTCCTAAACGCACTCTACAACCTCTCCCACCAAGAGCCCAAGAAACCCCTTGGCTTCTTCCCCGTCAGAAAGCCTGAGCAATCAGTGGCCCTCACATCAAAGTCCAAGAAAGCCACACCCAGAAAACTCCGCTTCTGGGACATCACAGGCCCCCAGCCCGGCAAGGAAGAAGAACTCAAACTCTCCCTCCTCACCACCTTCATCACTCTCCTCTCCACCGCCTCCGACCTCTGGTCCGGCAAATCTGCCTACACCGAGATCTTCGAACCCGCACAAGCCGTCCTCAACCACCTCCGCAAATCCACGACCTCCTCAGCCCCCTCCATCCGAGACCCCCTCCAGTCCACCCTCGACAAACTCTCCACCCACCTCTCCAGTTCCCGTCTCTTCCGCCGCCCGCTCTTCCTCCACAACCACAAGCCGCTAGCCATCAAGACTGCTATCCCCAAGTTCGAGGAATCCTTCAACCCGGACAAGCACTACGACCCCGACCGCGAGCGCGCGGAGGCCAACCGTCTGCGTACCGAGTTCAAGCGCGAGCGGAAAGGTGCGTTGCGCGAACTGCGTAAGGATGCGAACTTTGTTGCGAGGGAGCAGCTGCGCGAGAAAAAGGAGAAGGATGCTGAGTACGAGAAGAAGTACAAGAGGCTTGTGGCCGAGGTGCAGAACGAGGAGGGGAGAGCGGCCAATGAGTACGAGAGGGAGAAGAGGGCGCGGCAGGGGAAGTCTTAGTTGTTTTATTTTATTTTTATCTTTTGGGAGTGTCGATTTTGTTATTACATATTGGGATATCTTTACTGTTGTATATACATACGTTCAAGGGTGTATTCAAAAGAACTTGCTTATTCAATCAAATCCTTTGCATGCTCAAAATACATGTACCAATCCCAGAAACGAATGCAAGATCACTGCCACAAAGCCTCACCAATGCTCACCAAATAATCGCACTTTTCACGCTGACCTGTCGAAACAGTCTCCATCTTGGTATGACCAGTCCGTATATACAACCGCTGGTGGCCCTTACCGCTGTCCCAGCCCTTCCACTCAGGACTCCCCGAGTGACGATGCTTATTCGGATCAAGACTCCTAATAAAGCTAGTCCAATATCCTTGCACAACCGGGACAATCGGCGCATTTGAAGTCCGGTACGAAGCCGGGGGATCACCTGATACATAGTCAGGACCAAAGACAGCATTTATATCAGCTGTATGCGGAACACCCACGCCGGATTTGACAGTATCCGGATCTTGCACGTCGTACTTGTAGTACCAGCTTGGGGCGCCGGCTTTGGCGAAGACAGTGGACATGTCCATCCCCGGACAGGTGTACCGTATGTCGCCGTAGGCGTTGCTAGCTGGACGCCAGTAGGGGCCGGAGTTTGGAAAGTCCTGTGTTTGATTTGGTTGGAGATATAGCGCGTTGATCTTGGCAAGGTGTTCGAGTTTGACTTGGGGCAATTGGCTTTGGATGAAGGTATCCGCGTCGCCAATGTCGGATGTGTTTCTGGGAACAAATGTGGTTCCCTCGTTTGTGACGTCGCCGAAGATCACTGGGACTTTGATGAAATGGCCCTGGTGGAAGAGACGGTAGGTAAGATCTGGGATCAGGTCGTTGTCGATAGTCGGTCCGTACACGTAAAGCGGAGCATGCTGGGCGTTGGGGAGAGGTGTATTGATATTCTCGCGCTGGAGGTCTGCAATGTCCAGGTTGCGTAGACATGCTAGAGTATCGTTTTTGCTGGCGCACCCGGTTCGGATGACAAGGTTGTTGTAGGTGAATTGGCTTTGTTCAACATTGCGCATGCTGGCGAAACTTGATGCGTCTATGGCAGCACCGTGGAATAAACCATCGTTTCTTCCACCGTACGCCCCGAGGAGCAGATTGATAGATGCAGCTCCTGCACTGGCACCGCCTAGGACGACGTGTTTTGGATCGCCTCCGAACTATGACTGTCAGCATTTGCACAAGTCAGATACGTTAGGTAGACATGCCTTGCTGATATGCTTCTGCACCCACTCCAGAGCCTTAATTTGGTCTTTCAAACCGTTGTTGATACTCCCTCCTTTCTGAATTTCCTCCCCAGCTAAAAACCCATATGGACCAACGCGATAATTGATAGTGACCACCACGATGCCATTGTCCGCTGCTTTGATCAACCCAGTCCCATTATAGTTCGGACCAGCAAGACTGTTAAAACCACCACCTTGGATCCAGACAAACACCGGTAGCTTGGTGGCATTTCCTGTCTGGGCAGGAGCATAGACGTCAAGATATAGACAGTCTTCCGATCTGCCGGAAGGAATGGGGTATAATTCAGTTGGGATGCAAATAGGGCCGTGCTGCAAGCTATCAACACTAGGCTCACACAAATAGATAAGAAAGGAAAAGACATACCTGATTAGCAGATTGAGTTCCATCCTTCTTTACCGGATCTTGAGGTGCAGCAAACCGTAAGTCTCCCACCGGAGGAGCAGCGAACTGAATCCCTAGCCATTCAACAGTGTCATTCGAGGGCGACTGGCCACGATACTTTGCATAACCCAAGTCAACTACAGTATGCAACGCTGATGCCACAGAAAAAACGAAAAAAAGAGCGAAAAATGGCCCGGAGAACAGCATGATAGCCATGGACAACCGAATTCGGCACTTTCTTCAACCACTCGATGAGGCATGCGACATGACAGCAAAGGAATGCGGCATATTTTATATATGCTTCGTATTCCACCCTTTATTAGGCTTATTAAACCCTTTGCGACCCTGGATTCGGCGAATTTCGAGTCTATCTCATGCTCGTATTCTGCAGATCGTATGCAGTGAGATTGAGGCGTAGTCCGAGACTCGTAAATATCACTTCGACATCAGCATAGCCCCGATGTGTCAATTGGTCAGTGTGGTACCCATGGAGGACCTGGATTAGATATTGTATTATTTAAGGGATATTTCAATAGTATGGTTTAAAGTTCTGGTACGGAGTTGAGTTGAAGAGAAAGCATACAGATAGCGATAAGATTATGCGGAACATCTCCGCAATGAGTTCATCCGATTTATCCAGTTAATCCAATTCATCCACTTTCGCTCTCA
This sequence comes from Bertia moriformis, assembly GCA_025802115.2. Taxonomy (NCBI): domain Eukaryota; kingdom Fungi; phylum Ascomycota; class Sordariomycetes; order Coronophorales; family Bertiaceae; genus Bertia; species Bertia moriformis. The sequence goes on from JAOYNC020074950.1 coordinate 24,541, forward strand.
CCACCAATCCAGGATCATATAATACTACGTAACCGGTAATGCCACCCCCAGAAGACGAAGAAGAGGACTATATGTCCATGGTCATCGAAGAACCCAAGCAAAAAGAAACCTTTACTCAAAAGAAACGCCGACAACAACGCGAGGTATTTTCACCCCCGGCCCCCAAAATCGCAATCCCATCAAGCACGCAAGAACTAATTTATATTACCCTTAAATGAAAAGGCCGAGTCCCGCGCTAAAGTCCCCTCCAAAGCCGAACGCGCAGCCGAAGAAGCTGCCCGCCGTGATGCCGCCCTTATGACCAATACCCTCGACCCATCGAACAAGGGATTCCAGATGATGGCCAAGCTTGGCTTCAAGCCTGGTCAGGCATTGGGGAGGCAAGCGCCACCACCATCGGACAATCCGCATGGTGAAGATGCTGCCGCGCATGCGCGCGATGACAAACGAACTGAGCCGCTGAATCTGGTGTTCAAGGAAGATCGTGGGGGCATTGGGTTGGATAATGAGAAGAAGCGCAAGATAAAAGAGGAGGCGGATGAGGCTTTTAAGAAGGTTAAGCATGAGGAGGGGGATTATCGGGATCGGGTACGACTAGAGCGCGAGACAAGGCGTGCTGAGGCGCAATTCCATGCGGCGCAGAAGGTCGCGGAGCGGTTAGATTCTGAGGCAGAGGAAGGAGAAGGAGATGCCAATGAGAAGGATCGCAGCGACGACAACAATAATGAAGAGGAAACAGACGACAAAAACGACAACCAAGAGAAGAAAGAGAAGTCCAAGAAGAACGTCAAACCAACGTCCAAAATCAACATCCTCTACCGCGGCCTCGTGCGCGAACGCGAAGAAAAAGAACGCTCTCTCCACCTCCGCCACATCCTCCAAACCTCCCTTCCATCATCCTTCTTCCCCAACCCCGAATTACCCGGCTACAACGATCCAACTCTTGAGCACGAAGACCGCGAGGCAATTGACCCGCAAGCAGGCGGGGAGGGATACGCGAGTAGTCTTCTCGAGCAGGAAGTAGACGAGGAGGATCCGGAGCTGGACGAGTTTAATGCGCTAGAGCCGCAGGAACGGCTGCACAAGCTGGTTCTGTATCTGCGGGAGAAGCATTGGTATTGTTTCTGGTGTAAAAGTCGCTATGAGGACGAGACGATGGAGGGATGTCCGGGGTTGACGGAGGAGGATCACGATTGACGCATATTACTCTCTACTTGTACTATTAATACCGATAAGTCGGGATATCAAGCATGACATTAAAAAGCATATCAAAACATAAATACACACACCACGACAAAATGGCAAAAGAAGAGACAATCTTATTTACATTCAGTGCCCACCGTATCCCAGAGCCATTAAATCAACCACATATTTGTGAGGGAAAAAAAAAAAAAGAAAGGAGGAAAATCAGATAAACAAAACCAGAAGAAATCTGCATATCAGATGCAAATAATAAGCAAGGGGGGACAAAAACAAACCAAAGAAAATGTAAAAAGATTAACTCTGAATCATATCCAACAACTCATCCAACGATCTCCTTGAACACTTCTGCAAATTCTGATAACAACCCTCGCAAATCCGAAGACAACAGAACACACACCGGTGACGGACCTCCCGATCAAATTTTTGACAAGTCATACACGGTAGTGCATGCCAGACATTAGCCGCAGGGGGCATCAACTTGTGTTCCTGATAGCAGGCGAAATGGAGTTTTGTTAACGGTGCCGCGACGGGCTCGTAACCCGGGGGTGTCCAGAAATCATCCATATCAGCGTGTTCCACGTCAGGCACCGGTTCCAATCCCGGGGAGATATCTGCGTACATCCGATCGACGGTTTCGGGTTCGGGTTCTGGGATGTACTCCTCTAGGGGCTCTGCGTCGCTTGTCCCTGTTCGCTGCGATCCGTTGGACAGGGTGCGCTGGACAGGTGGTGGTGGTGGAACCGCAAGACTGCCGTTGCCGTTGCCGTTGCCGTTGCTGTGGCCGATACTGTGGCCGATACCGTTGCCGTTTACGTTGCTAATGTTGGGAGTGCTGCGGTTGGCACCTAGACCCGGCACGGGATACCGATCAGTCCCAAAGTCAGACATGGGCACGGTATCGAGCGAAAAGTTCAAGTCCGTTGCTGAAGCCGCAGGCAGCCGCATGGGCGTTGGCGCTGCTACAGGTGCAGGCGCAGCTTGAGGAGATGAGGAGGTAGGCACGGAAGGCAGTTGTTTATCCGGAGGAGGAGGAGGGAGGGCTTCTGGTAGAGAATCCATCTTCGGCTGTTGCTGTTGTTGCTGAGACGTTTCAGAGCCCTTTTTTCCAAATGACTTGATGGAAGATAACGAGGGGACTCGGAGACCTCGGGGGCGTTTTTCGCTTTCCAGAATCGCCATGATCTGGACCGGATGTTTTTGGTGGTGGAAGGAGGGAAGAAAGAAGAGACCGTGCTGGTAGTAGTGGTGACTATTGAGGTCTGGGTCGTGGTGGGTTCGCAGACGATTAGTTCCTTGGAACAAGCAATCAACGACGATGCAGCCGATGAGAAGAAGAGCGAACAGAGGAGTGAACTTGGACAGAAATATGATGAATAGCAGCAACAACAGCAGCTGGGGTTTGGAGGGAGCTGGAGAAGACTTGGAAAGAAAACCTGAAAAAGAAGAGTTAATCTCAGTCTCAGGATCGCCTCCTGCTGGTCCGCAGTCCATCGCGTTAGTGGCTTTTAGTGTCGCTCACCAATAGATTGACTATCTTAATTTCTTGATCACACCAGATCCTTCTCGTTGGTTTTTGACCGGTCACTGCAGGCAATAAAGGAAGAAAAAAAATTTGCAATGGCAGCCTGTTGCGATGACCTGTATCTTCATCATCGACTTGCGAACAACGTACACTAACATACAATGGACAATGGACAATTGCAAAATGCAAAATGCAAAAAGATACATCGCGCGATCAATCGATCTCTAATCTCCTTTAATACTGTTTAATCAATCTGCGCGCATCCTTCGCGGTGATCCGATCCCCCGTCGCATCCAGTCGCGCGCTGAAACACCCGCAACCAGCCCTCACAATAGTATGACAGACCACTCCGTACGGAGTACGAAGTACCACAAACACAACGCACAGCGCAATCTACGCAGTACTACTAACACTTGGTACTTCGTGAAATCGAATAATACTGTATTTTCAGCATTCTCTTAGAAATGCACGGCCCAGACTTGTATCTTTTACTCCAATCCAGTGGGAAAAAAAAAAGGAAATGTCTATTCAGTGTCTCTTGCCCTAGGACATTATCACAGAAAGGAAAGAAAACAGTAAGAGAGCGTCATCATCGCTTTTCCGCCCAGAATATGTAAAACCCCTATACGCCAACTACCACCAAGAATGAAAATATGGAAGTGAAAGAAAATTGAAAAGGAAATCATGAAAGTAACTATGTCGCTTCGGGATTCGGGGTCGTGTTGGTGATCTCAACCGATCGAGTTTCCAGTTCCTTGGGCAACTCTGGTACCGCGACACTCGCCTGCTCTGCGCCAGCTGTATTCCCAGCGTCCAAAACCTCCTGGGTCATCGACTTGGGTGCAGCAGCAGGAGCATCATTCGATCCAGATCCCTCGGGTTGTTCTGCTTTTGTCGGCATATGCTCGACATGTTCCGTCGGCCCCCCTGCCTTGTCTTCGTCGCCAATAACCTCAGCCAGACTCCGGAAATTGAACATCGGTTCAGTTGCCTGCTGACTGCCGTCTGCGGTCGTTGCGTGTTCGTCCGCGGTCGATTCAACGAGCGAAGAAAACGAGGATGATGCACTCGCCATGTTCCGCAGTTGTGATGGCTTTGAGAATTCCATGGCCGCGGTCTGGTTCGCCAATTGGTCCGTAGTGTCTTCAGATGAAGACGGTGCACCTTCTGCCACCGCGGCAGGTGTGACAGCTGCACTAGAGGAAGCTGCTGTGGCTGTAGCTGTGGCAGGAACAGACGTTAGAGGGGTTGCACGATCTACTTCCTTTCCCTTGTCGGTAAACGATCCTTCATCCTCTTCCTCTATAATAGAAGATGAGCTGCTTGCCCCCAGTCTCGCGGCACCTAGCCCAGTGCTACTACCCGCTTCCGAGCCCAAAATTCCGCTCTTGCGAATGCTCTTCTCATACTTCTTGGCGTCTTTATCCCTTCGCTTGGCCTCCTTTTTCATTTCCTTTTCCTCCTTCTTGCGTCGGTCTTCTTCGCTGGCCAAACTTAACCGAATCGCCTCCATCATCATCATTTCCTCTAGATCGTCCAGTCGGCTGCGTCTCGAGCTACCACGCGGCGGTGCCGGGTTCCCTTCCTCTTGCGTCTCCGTATCTTGCGTATGGGGAGCGGGTGGTCGTCGGTCTGTTAGGAACGCTAGCGCATGCAATGCCGGAGACCCACGAGTCTCTGGTGCATTACTTGCTCGCCTAAGACCTCTTCTTCCGAGACTGAAGTTCCGAGAGTCATTCCCGTTATTATTCACCAGATAGGCGGCAGTGTGGAGAGCGGTTGCTGCGGCAGATCTCCTGGCAGCATGTGCCCGAGCATTGGCTAACTTCTGGGCCCAATCAGGTCGAATCTTGTCTGTAGTAACTACAGTCGGGTCGGTAGCTGACAATGACGTAGCACGGCGACGGCCAGTGACTGCTGCAGGAGTGCCCGACGAGAGCGACGAGGTAGAAGAGGACATCGGAGAAGCGAGGTTCATGGGCGGACGCGAACCATTCAATTCCACGGCATAGCTGAGTCCTCTGCGGAATTGCGGGGGCACGTAGGTGACACCGAACTCAGGCTGGACACAGAACGGACAGGCTGCGGGCTCGGATACTAGCTGAGTGTCGGCCGATTCTGCACGGTTGCCTTCCGATTCCTGCGCTGAACTTGGGGAGTTCGGGTCTGGTTCTCCATGCTCCGGGGGGTGGGGATCGGGACGTTTTATCTGAACGAAGCATTCCGAACATATCGGCTGATCGCAGCACCTTGTTCTGTTCAAGTAAGGAGGGTAGTAGAGGAAGCAAATCGGACACTCCGCTGCATCCTTGTAAAGATATGCCTCGAGCGGTTGCCCGTTGACGAACGGATCGGATGGTAGTTGGATTTCCCTCGGCGCAAGGTCTGTTTGAGAACCGTGTTTTGTTGACGTCGTGAGCGAAGCTAGCGTCTTTGCCCGAGTCCGGAACAACGGTGAACTAAAAGATCCTGAGGCGATCGGGGAGGTGGGGGAAGGAAGGGAGTTGGCGGGGTTCGAGGACGTCTGGGAATTGTCCGAGTTGTAGGATTGAGATCGCGATGTGATGGGTACCATCAAATGCTGGGCAGGTTTCGAATCAGATGACGGCTCTTTTGCGTTCTCCGAAGTAGCCTTGGGAGCAGTCTTGTTTTCCAATTCGGGCGGTATTTCGTCAGGCGCTGGTATCGGTAGACCTCTGGCGGCTGCCATAAGTTGGTGCTCCGTCCACGAATCTGAGAAATCATTAAGACCTCTCCAGAACGGGGCGAGTCGTCGCTCAATCTAGATAGATAATGTCAGCGATACATTGATTCTTAAAATGTCCAACAGGAAATCATTGTAAATTTACCATCAATTGGCGAACCACGGCCTTATTGAAATCTTCTATGCCAACATAAACACCTTGCGTGACTAAGCAGCCACCATCCACATGCTCCTCTCTCACACTTCGTTCTCGTTCCTTGACTCGGGCGACCCGTTCTTTTTCCAACTTACGGGCTTCACGCTCTTGTCGGGTTTCGCGCCGATGTTCCAACGCTACCTCCGGAGGCGGAGCAAATCCCAGCATAGACAGATCGGGTCGACTCGAACGTCCAGACCGAGAACCTTCTGACTGACGCTCGCCATATGGGGATCGTCCACTGGGATGATGACTGCGACGATGCGATGGGCCGAGAGAGGCTCGTGCCTCTTTGGTCTGTGAGTTACCCATATTGAATGGGGAGGATGTGATGAGACAAATGATTGTTGGGAATTTGCAAAGGTCGAGAGGAACTGAAAGAAAAAGACGAAGACAGTATGCGGGATTAGGCAGAGGTACCGCAGTAAGTAGGACGGATATGGTAACACTGCCGGATCAGGCGGAGAGGCGGAGTAGAAGCAGGTTTGCCTCCAGGAGAGCGACGCGGCGACAGTGTAGTGGTCGGAGGGAGTCGATCGAGTTAAGTACAGAGGAAAACGATGTATTGTAAGGATATTCACAGAAGATATGCAGGTAAGAAAGGCAAGGTATGGACAGACAAGAGAAGACGTGTGTATATGAGAGTGAGTGTAGTGAGAGACGCGAGTGAGGAGCGAGGTTCAACTGCGGGCGGGGGATGGGTTCGCGCTGTTCAGTCGGGATGAAGCGCGGATGCTTGCGACATGCGGTTGATCTTAAGAGAGATAATAAGAAAGAGTGAGTGAAATGAGAGACAAGAAGGGAACTGTAAGGCGCTGGTCAGGAATGCTAAGAAAGAGGTGAAAAAGGAAGCGTTCTGTTAGGCCAGATAAAGAGTATGGAGTAAAGTATGGGGAATCCACAGAAACAGCAGAAGAAATATCACCCAAAATTACAACAAGAGAGGAAATTAAACCCTCATCAGACACACACAAAATCCATGGGGAAATGAGAGAAAATGAAGGGTTTGATCTTTCATTGTTATTTCGTAGATCGAAAACAGAACAGAAGGAATATACCAAAGCGACGCCACAGACCGTGAAGGCACTTTAATTATTACATCAGCTGTGTGGCTCGAGGCGATGGATACGAATACCTTCTGGAGAACGGGAGTCCTCCTTTAATTTCAAGTCGTTCAAGTATCAGGATTGAGTTTGATCTACCATAGGCTTCACAAAGTCTTTTTCGACGTCTCGGAAGTTCTTACGAATTCGTTATTGTTATTGTCCCGAGATTGAAGATACAACTCGTAGAATTGTCACTTCCATGTGCATAAATACTATGCTTGCATGTCCTCGTATGTAACCGATACATAATGTGGCTAGTGATGTTGCTGAGCCACAGGCGGTCTGGGTCCGGGGCGGAAAAATCCAATTTTGATTCCTAAACGGGTATGGTATGCTTCATTTTTCTCTGCTGTCCAGCAGCAGATTGACCTTCAAGATAATAATGAACATTGGATCCAGTTTTGGTCTGGAATTCCAGTGATAGTATTTGCAATTCATAGAAAACATAGCATGCCTTTTTATTGAACAATTCCTATTATCCTCCGGTACGCACTCATCCTGTCATGACGACAGCCACCACGACAACCTCTACAGCAACCACGCGCCTCCACATCACTCCTTTCAATCCAGACATCCTGTCTGCCGTGCTGCCTCCCTCCGTTCAACCGAGTGCTACGGAAATCTCATTCCATACTTTACCAACCTTCCCCGAGAAAAATTACGGCTACGTGACCCTGCCAACAATGGAAGCGGAGAAGATCAAGAAGAAGCTTCACGGGTCTATCCTGAAAGGAAAAAAGTTCAAGGTGGAGACTGCGCGGCCGCAGAAGGAAAAGGAATTAGAACCAAATGAGTCAGATTCCGGTGCAGAACGTTCGAGCAAGAAAAAGAAGAGTTCGAAAAAACGAAAGGCGGGTGAAGATGTCCTAGATGGCCACGAACTCCCGTCAGATCGTAAAGTCAAACGAGGATGGACCGAGTCGACAGATGCCAAGGCGGATAGGCGGAAGGAGGAAAAGAAACAGAGAAAGGAGGAGAAAAAGGCAAAGGCGCAAGCCAAATCTAAGTATACGGAGAAGGAAGAGTGCCTGTTCCGGACTCAACTGCCTCCTAACAAAGCCTCTGCCGTGAATGAAAAGCAGGATAAGAAGTCAAAGAAGAAGAAGTCTTCTTCGGAGTCAGTTGTCCATGAGTTTGCAAATACTATCACCCACCCGAAGTTTATCCGTTCTGCCGCTGAGGATACAACTACTACGGCAACATATGAGGAAGGAAAGGGCTGGCTTGATGATACAGGAAATGTGAAAGAACCGGTCAATGACAAAATCAAGGATTCTCAGTACCGACCTGGAAAGGTGGCGGGAGCTAAAGAAAAGCGAAAGCCCAAGTCGAAAGAATCGACAAAGAAGGCTAAGCCCGCTCCTAAAGAGGAATCGGAGGAGTCGGAAGATTGGACTTCTTCCAGTGGATCTTCATCTGATGACAGTGATTCGGAAAGCGAGAATGAGTCGGCCGATACTTCTGACACATCCGACAAGTCGTCCAGCGATGAGACCAAGGAAGAAAAGAAGCAATCGGGACCGGCAACTACCAAACCTGCTACCCCATCATACGAGGATGAGTCGTCGGAGACAAGTGAACAACCATCCTCTAAAGAAGTTCATCCCCTGGAAGCGCTTTACAAACGCTCTGCGCCAACCTCTTCAGAGACTAAACTCGCTGAGGAAACCAACGCGTTCAGTTTCTTCCAGAATAATGATGATATAGAATCCGAGGAAGAGCGCACCGAAACAGTCACACCGCAGACACCTTTCGCAAAGGAGGATATCCAGGCTCGCGGACTGAGGAGTGCCGCCCCAACCCCAGACACCGGCCTAGTGGGCCGAAGCATAAAATGGGATGAGGATGACGATGAGATGGACGTGGATGATGAATCATCCATCGACACACCAGTTCTTAAAAAGAGCGGCGCAGAAAGGGAAGAATCGGACTTTGCGAAATGGTTCTGGGAGAATCGGGGAGACAACAATCGGGCCTGGAAGAAACGGCGACGTGAGGCTGCCAAGGAAGAGAGGCAGCGGGAGAATCGCCGGAAGGGGTTGAAGGGAAAATCATAAACGTCGCTTTAATACATATAGTTTAAATTGGATATATAAAGCAGGATCCTGCATTCTTGGAATTTTTGAGCGTAGTTGAGGTGCTGAAGAATTGAAGCTATTCAAGCATGTTGTATGTTATCACATGATGCCAAGAATCTGGAAGTCGCAGTCAGCGATAAGAAGGCATGCCGATGAACTCCATCTATTCCGCACAGAGAGCCAAGAACACTGTCGAATCCATCATGTGGTTATTACGAGGCAGCGGATTGAATGCGCTGTTTACTTCTCTGCTCCTATTTTTCACATTCGCATCGTTTGCTGTAGCATCCGGTGAGTGTCATCTCCGAACTCCCTACACGAGATCGTGCGAGATCGTGCGATCTTCGCGACAGTATTCGGCTAGCTAACGACTCTTTTTTCATACATGATAGCTCCCGCATCCTTCTGCAAATGCACCTGCTTCAGCAATAGCACCATCATCCCCCTCGATCCCCCGAAACCCGAGTCCTCCTCTTTCGCGGGCAACCTCGCCCGAGATATCGCAGATTTGGTGACAACGGATAATGAAAAGCGAGCCAATAGCTACCAAGCGCTCAGCTGCAATGACTGTAATCGAAAATTCTGTCTGGGATATGACTTGCCCGTGTGCAAGGGCGCAAAGGAAGATGATGTTGTGAGCACGTGTTTTCGTATGACAACTCTGCTCCATTATCAGGCTTATGCAGTGCAATGCATGCTAATAGTGGCTGTGCTACAGAAAGGGATTCAAGAAAGGACGAGGCTATTGTATTCATTTTTATATTCGCGACGAGTGGGCTACTCGCGTGGGCTCTTTTTAGGTCGTGGGTTCAAAAGTGGCTTGAAGTAAGTTTTCATTTCATATCATACTGGTTGATTGTGTATGCTGATTTATCTAGGCTGCTAGGGAAAGACGACAGTATATTCCTGTCGCGGAGCCCGGTGATTAATAAGTCTATATGAACTTATCTTCCATATATATATATACGCAGTGTCAGCTAAGATGCCAGGGGCATACCTGACTGATACGAAAAGCGCGAGAATTGCTAGCACAATGAGAAGCAGCTGGTTTGTTTCCGTGTCTGTCTCCGTGTTTGTTGCACCTTACCTAAATGAGAATCATATTCGTAGTCCGACTCAAGTCAAGGACCAAAAATCTTGAACCAGGCCTTCTCTGCATATGCTCGGATAGGAACTCGTGAAGTTCCCTGCAAATATCTTTCCTATAATATTATGGATTGTTTTAGATAAGGATGTTTTGTGCTTCGTGAAGAGCTGTGAGCTTGTGTGACTTGGATATCATCAGAATTGAGTATCAGCTCCGATCTTTGAGTGAACCCTATTGGTGTTTCTCGTGCATAACATGTGGGAGAGAAAGGGCTTACTGGAGTGTCGGGTTTGGGCTGATTCTGGGATACCCATGCTCCAGACAAATCTTCAGCATCTCGCTTGGAAATACATACCGATTTTGGCACAGAGAATCTGGCAGATAACAAATAAAGGACAAGTTGCAATGAGACATGGACAAGCGCGAGTTTCTTCTACCACCTTCTCGCCTTCTATACAAGGATATCCTTGTATCATTGCCTCTGTATTCCGGGACTCTTCTAGCACATTCTGGCAGGTTTAGATTAAGTCGGACCGCACAGACTAGCCTACTATGGGGTGCATAAGGTCCTCGAAGCACAGGCGGTGATTGGCTTCTGATAGCGGGTCTTAAGAGTGCCGCTGCGGGTAGGGGTCCACTGCATAGTTTTGACACTTGTGTCGTATAAGTATCTACATGGTACAGAGTAGTATATCAGCTATAATAATATCAGTATAAATGCAGGGGAGAAATAAGATGTGGACGGTATCGGAAAAACGGTTGTCTATCGCGGGTGTATGTGACTCGCCACCTTCATGTATTCCAGGAGGTATGTTACACCCGACCAGTCAAGATGTCATCGCGAGGGCAGCCATACTATAATACTAAATCACCGATAACCGAATCGAGACGACTCTGCAATCGTCTTTATGTCTGGATGCTACGGGTAGGAGCGTGCTCTTCCGTATCGTTACTGTCATACTCGTGTATATACTTGTACTTGTACTTTATACCCCGTTAGTCACCTTAACCACGGATCAACTCGATGGGGAAGTTCCATTCGCAGCCGCTCATTGGTCGCACTGTTGACTCGGATATCGGATCGATCCTTTCACACTTTTTTTTTTCTTCTCTTCTCTCCTCTTCTCTTTGCTTTTCTTTTCTTTTCTTTTTTACCTTCTTCTCCTTCGATGTCTTTTTCCTTACTTTCTGTCTTACTCTGTATCCTCTCAACATAAGCCTCTCCATCTGCACGTCTATCTCTTGTTGCTTGCTTTTATTCATTTCATCCCGACTCCTATACTCGTTACAGGCCAACAACTCAAAAGAGGAGGACACTAACCCCCAAAGACCTCTCAGAGAAGAGCGACACTGCAGATAGAACTAGAGCCCACTCAGGGATCCTCTGCTGCTGGGGGCTTGCCGTAAGAATCTTGGACGGTTCTAAAGAAGATGGTATTAACACACCAGGAAAGACTGCCCGCCTCCGATGACAAGTTTCCCACCACTCAGCTCCTCCTACTAGCAATATGTCGCGTTGCGGAGCCTATCGCCTTGACCTCCATCTTCCCATACTCGTGGGTGATGGTCAAGGACTTTAAAATCGCCAATGGCCATGATGCATCCCTTTACGCCGGGATCCTTATCTCCGCGTTTTCCCTCGCTGAAGCGCTCACCGGCATGTTCTGGGGAGGTCTCTCGGACCGCATTGGCCGCAAACCCGTTCTCCTCTCTGGTTGCTTTGGTACGATGCTCTCCCTTCTCATGGTAGGATTTTCTACAAACTTCTGGGTTGCCCTCTTCGGACGAGCATTGGGAGGCGCGCTGAATGGAAACATTGGCGTTATCCAGACAATGGTGGGAGAATTAGTTAAACGGCCAGAACATGAACGTTAGTAAACCTTGAGAACTGCTATCTGTTCTACTGCTGACAGGGTATAGCTCGAGCTTATGCTGTGATGCCGTTTGTCTGGTCAATCGGAACCATCATCGGGCCAGGTAAGTGAGAATATGTCCCAGTCAGGACGAATCGAGGACAGCTGTTGACCTCCTTGCTGCAGCCATAGGGGGTTTGCTTGCAAAACCGGCTGAAGGGTTTCCCTCTGTTTTTCCTCCCGATGGCCTCTTCGGCAAATTCCCATATCTTTTGCCAAATCTTGTCTGCTCTATCTTACTTGTGTTTAGTATCATTGGCAGCTGGCTGTATCTCTGCGAAACCCATCCCGATATGCAACCGGGAAGCGATGTCTCTGATGAACAGGATTACACATCTCCTCTTCTAGCGACTGCTGGCGCCACCGCCAACCCCAGTGCTGATCTACGAGCCGAATCTTACGGCACCTTCAATGAGGTCCACCTGCACGAGGAGAACGGCTGGACGGTGTTTGCAGATGGAACAAAATGCGAGTCAGGCGTGCGCAAGCCAGCCGCGTTTACAAGGCCGGTCGTTATGCTGGTAATTGCCCTGGCTATCTTCACGTATCACTCGATGACCTACGACCATCTACTGCCTATCTTCCTGCAGGATAAAAATACCCGAAATTCTCCTAGCGTTGGCACTACTTCCGATTTTAGCATCCCCGGTGGCGTGGGTCTGTCGACTCGGACGGTTGGTGTGATTATGTCTTCTGACGGGATCATCGCCTTAATCATTCAGAGTGTCATCTTTCCAGCTTTGGCTCAATGGCTCGGAGTGTGGAAGCTTTTCGTTGTGGTCACGATCCTGCATCCGATCGCCTATTTCATGGTTCCATTCTTGGTTTTCCTCCCGCAGCAACTTCTGTTCGTCGGTATCTACACTTGTCTCGCCGTGCGCAACATCCTTTCGATCATTGAATATCCGGTGCTTTTGATTCTCATTAAGCAGGCGAGTCCTTCTGACTCGGTTCTCGGGAAGATCAATGGCCTTGCTGCTTCTGCTGGGGCCGCTGCGCGCACCGTCGCTCCTCCCGTTGCCGGTTGGCTTTACAGTACCGGTTCTGAAATCAATTTCACAGGCCTTGCATGGTGGGGAAGTTCTCTGGTCGCGATTATTGGTGCTATGCAGCTCTGGTTTATAGAGCGGAAGAAAAACACCTCAGCCATGGTACACCCGGTTACCCCTTGCCATTATGATGCCCACAAGGAGACTATCCATATCGTCGTGACCGATGCTGACACGGGCTCGGAGCAAAGTGCATAAGTAAATGCTCAACGGCAAAACGAAGAATAATGTTTATGTTTGACTTTATTTATATTTTCTCGTCAAAAGTTAATTGTTTCGATGTTTATAAGTGGATTTCGGTATAGCCTTCATGGGGTCTGTTCCATGTTGATATTTTTTACTGGCGTTTGAACATGAGCATGGAGTTTGGCGTCTGGTCTGTTAACATACTGGTTTGTCGGTTTCTATATAATTATACATGGTTTCTTAATGAGATATCGTTGAAACACATTCCCATCTCCAAAGACTTGGGGCTTTCCTCCCCAATTTCAGTCTGACCTGACGCCTTTTTCTTCTTAGCAGCTAGAGTGTCATTTAGTGAGCATGTAGAGAATGGAATACATATTCGAATGAAATAAGATAGTAAAAGCAAGCCCTATATATACAACGCCATCCACCATACAGAATCAATCAACCCAAGACGCCCAAATTACAACCCCGAATCCAAAACGCCCCCCCTCCCCAAATCATAGCTCTTTTATGCCATATCCACAGAAAAGAGAGTTGCTCTCAAGATTACTGCTTGCCAGCTGCTCTGTAAGAGTGGCCGTCGTACTTGTAGACATACTCGCCCACATCAAAGCCCCAGTCTCCCACGGCGTCCTTGGCGCCCTTTTTGCAAATGGGATCCGAACTCTTCTTTCCAGCCATGAGAGCCTTACAGTAGGGACTATTTGGTGTTAGTTGTATGCGGGCGAGATTTAAATTAGAAGGCATGTCACTTACCCTAGTGAGCCAGTAAAAGAGAGTTCAAACCAGCTCTTCGTACCGCAGTCTGCTGTTTCAATGTCGTACTTTTCGTACATCCCGTTGATAGCACCGCCCTGGGAGTTCTGGGATGCTTGGTTTACAGGGATCAAGTATGCGCTGTGTGAAAACCAGATATTAACACTCAACGTATCCTTAAATATGGATACGGGAACAGTTTGACTTACCTTCCTCCTTGCAAGGTAGAGGCAAAAGGATACTCTTCGGGAGACACAAATGGCTTGCCAGAGTCCCAAGCTGACTTGGGAGCTGGGACTTTGACATCGGCCTTCTGAGGGTTCCTAAAGGGTCCAGAGCCGCTGCTCCCCGGGAAGGTCTTTGTTACACCGCTATCCCTTCGGTTCGGGTTGGTCTCGTCGCTATCACGCTGGCTGGAAAGTTGTTAACAATGCTTTTCTTTGTCATTTATATGGTCTTAGGGGCTTACAGAACACGGTCAGCGCCCTTACAAAGAATGGCGTAGCAGTCGGCGTCAAATGGTAGTTGGTTCTGGCCTTGAACGTTGACAGAGGCCTTGATGGGGTTGGTGTTGCTTTCACCTGGTGTTGCCCGGATTTCGAGGTCACGGGCAGTTACTTCGTTGTCCACGGGGGCTGCCAAAGCCTGCTGAACGCCAGCAGCGTAGAGACCAAGGACAATGGGGGAGTTTTGAAGCTGCATTTTGCGAAGTTGTGCTTATAGGAGCGTGGATTTGTTTAGCTTTGATGGGATGAGGATTAGATGAATTGATGTTTCTGTTGCCTGAAGAAATGAGGATATATCATCCTTTATATGTCTTGCGCTCTAGCCATACTGTTGTATTGATCAAGAGCATTGACCTAGTTGGTCAACCGTCAGGCGTATTTGGTGCTACCCATATTTCAAGGACAAAATCTGCCTCGAGATGACTGACTACGACAGCCACACATCTGCGTTGAAACATCTTGAAGATTGTCCCTGCATATTGTCCCAGCATACAGGTAAGAAGTACAGTGGCTGTACATAGTACTACAGTCCTTCAACTGCTAAGTGCAGCGGGGCTGAATCGTGGGGGCGGATATCCGCAGATCGCTCTATTATAAGAACCCAGCCTTTGATTCTGCCTTGCAATGCTTATTGTACATCTTTTTATGATAATAAAGAACTTGGATTACTGCTTACTGAATAGCCACACCACTCTCATCATGTCGCGTATTCTAACATTTGCAACAACAAATATACCCGCGAGCGTATGGCTGACCCCTGGTCCCAGTTGAGAATATATATTGACACTCCAGTACTGACACTCTACAGGCAGTCAAAGCTCTCCAAGAAGAAAGCATCACCCCGGAATATGCATTCAATCTCTTCACTTTCATACACACCCCCGTCCAAGAAGAGGTACAAGTAAAGGGGACCCCCCCTGCCGAAGACATCGTGACGGGTTTTCAAGATCAGAGTGATGCAGAGATCCGCCAATATTTCCACCAATTCCTTGCAGAAAAGGGTACAAAGGGCAAAATCACAAGGATGTGGTTTGCTGTGCTCGACAACCAGTCAGTTGCCCAGTCTACGATTGTTTTGCATCACAGCATGAAGAAATCGCTCTGGGACGAGATCCATGCGGAAGTCCCGGAAAGCCCCATTCCGGGACAGCATGAAGTCTGTGATGATGGGAATATCTGGTGGAAGTGGCGGGTGCCATTCAGATACGCCTGGGCAATTTGGAATTCAATTTCTAGTTGTGATTTTGAGGTCTTGGAGTTATATTCGCGACCGGAATACTTGGGCTCCGATGGGGTTGTTGATGCGAAAACTTGTGATAAGATTGTGAATGGGGAATTGAATGATCCACAGGGAATGGTCTAGAATAACATGTCATCTTTTCTCTTGAAATGCAGCGCTTGATTGATTCTTCTTCCAGAATATCTTTACTTGTAGAAGGCAGATTGATTCTGCCCACTATGTACCGCCTTGTCAATGGTACAGCTTCCAAAAACAGTTTAGTTTTGTTTACTGTCCATCCCGGCAACGGCAAAACATAATAATCTTTCCCACCACCACCGATTGCTCTTGTGATCTATCACTCTTGAAGACCCTTTTTTTTCTACTAGATTACAGTTCTAGAATCACGTCTCTACTCTGTACTCGACTCTCTACCTGGCCTACCCTTGGATACTGCTGGTATCGCAAGTGGCTACTATTTTCCTTCCCCACCCACACAATGTCTACGCCTCTTTCTCCTTTGACACCGTCGCGTCAGAATTCGCGGTTCCACTCACCTAAATCTTTCCAATTTGCGAAAGGGCAGGGGAGCATTAACGACATGTTAGACACAGAGGAATACCCCGAGAACACCTTCTCGAGTCCTTTCAAGGTGGACCCTCAGGCACACGAGTCCCAGACAGACGATGACGATGGCCAATCCATGACCGAAGCACCGAGTTCACCATTCCAGTACGATGGCAGAGACGATACTGTTGATTTTCGGATGCTGCAACAACAGAAACAAACGTCGCTAGCGCCCAGTGAGCATTCCGCGACACCCCGGAAACGATCCTACGAATATGCGCCGGATGAAGATTATGGCCGCGACGATACGAATTTTGACGGACGGTATAAAAAGGGAGTGAACCGGAAGGGTGAAATAGATATCGATATCCACGCCGATGAGGATGCGAGTTTTTTGAGCGAGCAGAAAGCAACAGATTATGTTAGGCAGCAGGAGGCAGGCAGCAGTAGCATGATGGAAGAGAAGCATAATGAAGGCATGAGCACCGTGCTCCAGGGTGACGGCGCTTCTGACGAGAAGGAAGACAACGATGACGCTGAAGACGACGCTATGACTGATGACGAATTTCACAACTCGATTGATGATACTCACCTGAGTACTTTCTCTGCTGTTCCCAATGCGGATATGACATCGTTTGCGAACCTGCGCAGAGAGTCGCCCACCAAGGCTATGCGAGATTATACTTCGAATAACCCGGCACCAGAGCCGGGGACTCCCAGTCAGGCGCGAATGTCAAACCGAAGGAGTACTTTGATTGACCTGGATACGCCGGCAGGTTCGCCATCGCCCAGGCGGAGAGAACATAGAGACTACGGAAACCCCAGCGGCACACCCAAAATCCTGGACCTTATGGACCAGCCCGGTCTCTCGCCACGTCCACGGTATAGCATGCAGAACGAGCGTTACTCTCCCGCACGGCGGTCACCTTTGAGGATGGCGCGCGAGTCTATACGCTCCCCCGGCAAGGCGTCGTTGCTGGATTTTGACCTTCCTCCGGCCCCGACTCCTCGATCCATTCCTACGGTGACCCCTCGTGAACTTGAGTCTTTGAAGTCCAATTTTATGTCGGAAATCTCTTCGCTCAAGGCGACCCTGAGTGGGAGGGAAGCCGAGGTATCCAGTCTAAAGCAGGCAGTAGCGGACGCTGAGCGGCGCGTTGGAGAAGCCATGGAGCAAGTCCGCAACGAGGCGGCACGGAAAGATGAGCTGGAGATCGAACAGGTCGAATGGCAGCGACGGGGAGAGGAGATGGAGACTGTGCTGCGCGAAGTGAAGGCGGACATTGTGGAAGGGGAGCATGAAAAGGCACGGCTGGTGAAGAAAGTGGAGGAAGTCGAGAGGAGCAAGGAACAGCTAGAAGGCCGGATGGTGGAATTGGAAAGCCAACTGGATGCTGCTCGGAAGACAGCTGAGGCTAAACGCTCTTCTTCCCCTGGTGCTCTTACGGAAACATCTACGGCTAGTGACACTACTAAGACAGCGGAGGAAACTGCCCGCGAAGTCCAGGAAGCCGTGGAGAAGGTGGCCCGGGAGCTCCACACATTGTACAAGGGCAAGCACGAAACCAAGGTTGCCGCATTGAAGAAGAGCTACGAGTCGCGGTGGGAGAAGCGCGTTCGGGAATCCGAGAACAAGTTGAAGGGTGTGCAGGAGGAGAATCAGCGGATGAAAGAGAAGCGTGAGAAGACGGCAGCTACCGAGATAGCCACCAACCACGATGAGATCACTAACCTGGTGGCCCGTGCCAATGATGAGCACGAAGCCGAGAAGCGAGTGCTGGAGGCCCAGATCAAGGGGCTGCAGCAGGAAATGGCGGTGCTCCGGGAGGATCGGGAACGGCTCCAGGGCGACTTGGAGATGGAACGAGCGGAAAAGGGAGAGTTGGTGGCTGCGGTTGACGAATGGTTGGCCATACAACAACCTGGTCAGCAGCCTTCTGAACCTGCTGAACCTGCTGAACACACTGAACACACTGAACGTACCCCCAGTCCGTATGAAGCGGCATCGCCGGAACCCATGCGGAGGCCATCAGCGGAACCAGTGATGGATGATTTCCGGCGGAGTATAAGCCACACTCACAGTACCAGCGTCGGCAGCAGTACCAGTGGATTACGACCACCCAGCGCCACGGGGTCAAGTGGTGGGGTCGAAAAGGAGAAAAAGAGGGCAATCCCTAAAGTTGGAGCAAAGACGCCACGGGGAAATAGTGGGGTGAAGTCCGGGATAGCAGTGTTTACGCCGGGACGGAGTGGGATTATGGGATCGATTGAACGGATGGGACGGGGTGCTTAGTTTTCTGTGATTTGCCTCTATTATGATGATGAGTACGACCTGTTATTTTGTTATTCTTGTTTTGAGTACAGATATCCTGGATAGTTTTATGATGATACATTTTACTGGATTGATCAACGTGTACCATGACAGTGCACCGAGCAACATAACTGATTGACCATGACAATCTCGTACTTGACACGAAACGATGATCTTCTATTAGTATCTGCCCAACATCGACTCCGCTGCCCCGGATTGTTTCTTTTTTAATATATTGAGTGCGACTCCATTCGTCCGTACCAGTCCGCGGTGTATTAATGTCGAACAATCTGGGGTTTCCGGATTCCCGATATATGTACAGAGTACTCCATACATATACATATGTGCTATGTATAATGTAATGTACAATGTAGCGTGTTTACAAGGGTCAGACATGTGCATATGCACTGGAACATGGAAAACCACACATGACCGGGCCGTCCGGCGAGAAAGCCGACGAACCCGGTTCATATGAATAATACAATACATACCCCAGGTCATTATCACGTGTCTGGGGAAAGGCGACTCATCTCCGTGTATCAGCCCCCTCCTTCCATACAGTATGGTAATATGGTAACATACTTTGTAAAGGACCAAGAACCGGCGAGACCGCAATCACAGCCACCGGTTTCGGCAGTTGAAGTGTGGTTTTATTATTGAAGAAACGTGGGAAAAGTTGGGGAAAGGACGGGGACCAGGGTCTGTGTATTTCAAGGGTAGTATTATTGGTAGAATGGAAAGCATGAGATCCAGTTGATACTTGGCAATTGGTTCGTGGGGATTTCTTGTGCCAGGGATCGACGGAAGTTACATTCATATGAACGTACATAGCGTAATCTGGTTAAGTAGATGGTTACAAGTTGTACTTGTATGTAAAGGCAAGTGCAGGAAATGAGGGATTAATGCCCTGTGCAAGGATTGTATCTCTCATTATCAATATGACAGCAGAAGATCAGCCTGGACCATAAGAGAGAGAGAGAGAGTTGGTCGGGATCCTGCCGATGTCAGCGGCCACATACCGCTTCAACTACTATCCCTGCACGTGTGCTAAGTGATATCATAGCAAAGTAGGCATTGCTACGGAGTACGGTACGCGTGACCATTACTGGATCATCCCCAGACTTTTGGTATATTCGGATCGGCTACGATGCCAAGTATTGGTCTGTGGGAGGCCAGAAGCCAAAGAGAGTTTGATTTGGCGGGAGTTTGGTTGGACTGGGGACCAGTCAGAGCGTGTAGAATAGATGTTCTTATGCTCTCATGTAATTCAGGTACGTTAAGGGTTTACTCATGTCTTGTGTGTATGTATTATGTACTCTGGAGTATGGAAACCGTATCCCCCGGCGATTTTGGTTGATCTTCAAACTAATTGAACCCACTTGGGGTAAATTTCATAATTCAGAAATCCCAAGGTTCTCGCTTCAGACTTCTACAAAACACCCTGTAGTCCTGCACTTATGCAACATGATATCGTGTGCGCAGAAGGGTTGCCTCCTACTATGTACAGAGTAGAGTGTTATTTACTTGCAGATACTAATAGTTACTCATTTTCAGATGCTCGTGCACACTCAAAGTACGCACTAGAACGGAATTTTTCCCGAGCCAGAAGTAAATGACGCAGCCCCTGCTTCCCCACAAAACGGCCACAAACGTCCGTCCCCCAATATGTGAGGGTTACTCTCAACCAATCAAACCCCCGATGATTCACTCCGGTCCCTCCGGTTGAGCCACACACACGTGACCGGGCCGAGTCTCGGCTGGGATTTTTTATTCGGGTGGAGTTTACCTTAAGCGAATGTAGTGCACTATCCCTTTTCTGGCTGTAGTGGCGGGCGGTGACGACCGGTGGATACGCTGGTAGGTGGATACCAGTGGAGATAGTGGAGGCACTAGACCCGCCCATTTGCCAGCGTACGTAAGTGAATCCAGCCAACTTTGCTACTGTATCTGGACTAGCATTGCGGCTAGGCGACTTTGGGTAATGGAAACTGAGCTCCACTCCGAGCTTAGACCATCCAATTACAGGCCGTTTTTTCGTTACCAATACCGTACGGGGGCCAACTGAAGAATTGTCTGGTTCCGGTCTGGGGGAGTAATTTCACGGGAATCCCCATACGCAATTACAGGAGCTTTTTTTGGGGGAGGATTGTACTTAAGAAGGACTACTTCCCCAACGCCCGCAACGTTGGCTTTTCTTTTTATTTTTTTCCCCCTCATTTGGGTCCAGTTGGGAGACGAGTGTATGATAACACGTTAGGAAAAAGAAAAGAAAAAGAAAGATATTAGAACAAAAGAAACTCTCCACTCTTCGCTTCTCTTCTACCTTCACTCCTTGTTTCTCCCTCTACGACACCACAATTCTACAGCATTATCTCTATATCTTCCCTTCCCTGTCCATGTCCATATTCTAGTATCACGTGCTGCTCAACGAATACATGGATAACGCATAACACTCGCCTTCACCCATTATGACCAACGCCACGACCGCCACGACCACACCGTCACATCCCAAGAACACAATGTCCTCTACCGATTCCCAAGCAAAACGCAAGGCTTCCACGGCTGGCATGTCTGTCAACACTCGTCCTGTCAAGAGACGTGCTTCGAAAGCGTGCTGTTGTTGTCGAGCTCGCAAGGTCCGCTGTGATGTCGTCGAGAATGGTTCTCCCTGCACGAATTGCCGCTTAGATCAGGTCGAATGCGTTGTTACGGAAAGCAAACGGAGAAAGTGCGTTGACTTCATCTACCAACGTCAATGCTTACATGAAAGCTAATGAACGTAGGAAATCTCGCGTTGAGGCTGAGAACGCCAACAACGTCTCCGACTCGCCCCCGGAAGCTTCAGAAGACAGTGGGAATTTCTTCCGGAGATTCAGCGAGAGCCGACGTTTGTCAGATGTGGCACCGGCTTCGCCATCACAACATTCGCTCGATTTAGATCAAGGCTCGCATATGCCTCATCTTTTATGTTCGTGCTCTTTGTTCCCTCGTCTTCAGAGGGCCGTTACTAATAATTCACATTAGATCAAAACCAGGCCGAACGGATTGGAGCAGAGTCCCGATTTGGTCGTGGAATGGCTCCGAACCCGGCCGTTCCAGCCACCTTGCCATTGCACCATGTCACCTCGCAAATCCAGCAATTGTTGGACCCGTCCTTTGCTAGTCCTCGTTCGGGAGGCGTCGTTCTACCAGACTACATTCGGGGCTTGCCCGCTCGGTTGCAGAAGGAGGATATCGACTATCTGGCCATGAAGGGTGCTTTGACTATTCCGGATGTGAATCTGCGTAATGAATTGATCAAGAGCTATATTCACTACGTCCACACCTACATGCCGCTCTTGGACCTCGAAGACTTCTTGCAAACGATTATTCAGAACGATGGTATCAACCGAATGAGCTTGCTGCTCTTTCAGGCTGTCATGTTCGCCGGTACCGCCTTCATCGATCTTAAGCACCTCCACGGCGCTGGCTACACATCACGAAAGGCCGCACGGAAAGCCTTCTTCCAACGAGCCCGACTTCTCTATGACTTTGACTACGAGGTGGATCGCATCTCGCTTGTCCAGTCTCTGTTGCTGATGACCTATTGGTATGAGACTCCAGATGACCAAAAGGACACCTGGCATTGGATGGGTGTCAGCTTGTCGTTGGCCCACACCATTGGTCTTCACCGGGACCCCGGGAACTCCCGCATGGATCTTCGTCGTCAGCGGATGTGGAAACGCATCTGGTGGAGCACATATACTCGCGATCGCTTGATTGCGCTGGGAATGAGACGTCCCATGCGTGTCAAGGATGATGACTGTGATGTGCCTATGTTGACTCTCGACGATTTTGACTTCCATCCATTCTCTCCCGAGATCGTGGCCATGGTCGGAAATTCGGAGGTGCTGCACAATGTTGAGCACCAGCGTGAACTAGCCCTCATGTTCATCGAAAAGGCCAAGCTGTGTCTCTGCGTTAGCCACGTGTTGTCAGCACAGTACTCGGTTCTCAGCCACAAGTTCGGCGGAACGATGGAGACCACTATGATGCTGGTCCCAAAGAAATCTGCCGCTGAGACATTCGAAGTTCGCCGCTGCGATCAGGAGCTGGAAGACTGGCTGGCTAACCTTCCCCCGGAGATCCAGTATTCTCCGGCCGCATCTTTGAAGCTCACAGAGGCCCAGGAGGTTTTGCATTCGCATCGGGCGCTGCTCAAGATGGTCTACCTAACCACGTCCAGTGCCTTGCATCGTCCACAAGTTCTTCCTTCCATCCCGTTCCCGTCGATGGACGCGGAGCTGCAGGAAATCTCTCGGAACAAGGTGCGGTACGCGGCGGTGGAGATCACCAACATCGCGCAGGACCTGCATAGTTTGGACCTGACCCGTTATTTCCCAACCACGGGTGTGACGGTGCTCCTGCCCGCGGTCATTATTCATCTGCTTGATATCAAGTCCAGCGACCCCAATGTTAGGATGACCAGCCTCCAGCGCTTCTACCAGTGCATGCGGATTCTCCAGCGTCTACGTGAGATATATGCCTCTGCTGACTTTGCGACGTCGTTCTTGGAAGCCGCCATCCGCAAGGCCGGTATCCAGCTCACCGTCGCACCTCAGGATGTGCAACAGCCACCTTCCGTGAACGCCGACACTGCCTCCACCATGCCCGACCCCACGCGTCTCAACACCTTGACCCCTCCCCCAGACTCTCTCGCCCAGAAAATACCCGATCTTACCTATCCGAAATCATCTGACACCGGAGCGCTTGGAGCGACTGAGGAAGGTGGCCCGCTGTTTGTGTCGACGCCGCCTCCGTCGGATGGCAGCGAGAACGGCAGCACAAACAACCTCAACTCGAAATTCCCACCATCGAATACTTTCCAGATTCCCAACATGGAATCAGAATTGAGTCTCAGCCAGTTGATGGATTTGGCCAACGATGCCGAAGTAACACAGAATGATTTTGATGCCTTGATCAACTTTGATGATGCCGGGGCCGATTTCTTTGCGGCCGAAAACAACAGCAACAACACCTCTGCCACCAATACCATTACGAATAATAACACCAACAATCATGAGAACCATGACGGCAACAGTTTTGTGGATCCAATTCCCAACGTGATGAATCTGAATGCCGGCGACAAGGGCGTTAATTTTCCTGGACTTGCTGACGCCGTCGAAGCACCACGCTCGGAGGCTCAAGGTATCACGGCAGATCTGGACGCAGACTTGGGATTGTTTTAAAAACATGATGATTTTCTTTCAAGCTTTTCCGTTCTACTTTGCATTTCTGCATATATGTTTTTAACACTTGTATTTACGGGACGTTATGACCTTGATTGCTCTGGTTTGGAAAAGATATGACACGGGAAGGCGGCGTTCAGCTATGCATTGGGTGCGATATGTTTTGTATATGCCAATTCTTTTTATATACTCTGGGGAGGGTATGAGACGAGAATAATGAACGATTTCTCAACATTATTATTTCGAGTCACATGAAATTACCGTAATGTCGTAACGTAATTTACAGCCCCAACAGACCCTTTGATCTGCTGGGCCAATATTGGTCAAGCTTCTGATGATCTCTCGTCGGCAGTTAGTACCGCGGAGTATCCGGTGCAATTGAATCAGTTGAATTCGTATTGAGCATTCCAACTAATTATATAGACATGCTCGGAGATCGGAGTACTCCGTACAGATTAGAGAATAATTTCTCTTAATACTCTGTATATGAAGAGTACTTTGCATTAAGCATGAGGTGGTATCTGTCTGGGAGGGGGCCCTGAATATCCCGTGACGCGCCATTCCCAATTTGGAAGGTCGTTGTCGACGCGTTCTCGACTCACAAACGTTGGCTGTCTACAGACTACTCCGGATGGAATTTCATTGTCCTCTGTTTCTACTGTACGGAGTACTAAGACAGGAGAATGCTCGAATACTGTCGTCTATTCCAGAATGTCAAACAATCAACACGGTCAAGCGAGAAATGCAGCAAATAGCGGTCTCCGTATTCTCCAATAATCCCGCACTGGACCGATCGGCAACCGGAACGATAGGCAGACAGAAATAAGAATACCCAAGGCATATCAGTTTGCCTCTTCCGAAACCTTGCCGTCGTGCTTTTGCTTTTGCTTTTGCTGCGTGTTTGCACGGACACCGGAGTTGGGGATGCTAAGCTCCAGCTAGAGGACTCCTCCGTACAAACCGGCCCAATTGACGATGGTAGTGTGCTCTACGGAGTACTATGAACGGAGTATGCCGCCCGATACTACCTTGCCCATGTCTGTGTCTCAGTCTCGGTCTCTAGGATAGGTGCAGCTACAGTTTACAGAGTTACTCTTGTTTATCACCTCACTCGCGCCCTGTGGGCCCCGACATGACCATCGCGCTTTCTGTGTTTGTCTTGCTTACCCTGACTCTGGACGGGGTATCGGCGTCGGGGGATGTTCTGTGCTCCGTTCGTTGGGTTAGTACTATGTACATCACGGGTGGTCGGGTCTCCTGGTCGTCTACTACATATAAAAGGGAAGCTGTCGCGTCCTTTTCATGATGGTTTTTGTAGTTGCGTTGCGTAGTGCTGGTGGCGTTTCTTTTTTCTTTTTCTCTTGAATTTCTTGAACAGCCAGCCCCCTCTTCCTAAGCCACCAAGGCTGTAGCTGTAGCCATGCGCTTCCAGCTGTTATCCGTCCTGTCACTGGCTGCGACTAGCCTGGCCCATCCAACAGACGAATTCCATGTTGGCAGACGCCAGGTCCCCAAGGAGCCTACCAGTGTCCATACCCTCACGACAGCCAACAACATCACCATCCGCTACAAGGAGCCAGGCAAAGAAGGGGTCTGTGAGACGACTCCGGGAGTCAAGTCGTACTCCGGCTATGTTGATCTGTCGCCGACTTCTCACACGTTCTTCTGGTTTTTTGAGGCTAGACATGACCCGCAGAATGCGCCCATTACGTTGTGGTTGAACGGTGGTCCGGGAAGTGACTCTTTGATTGGATTGTTGGAGGGTATGTCTCTGCCCAATGGGCCTCTTCAATTGCACATGATCGAACGCTAATGATCGCAGAATTGGGTCCGTGCCATATTAACTCCAGCTATGAGACTTATATCAACCCGCACTCTTTCAATGAGGTCTCCAATATGCTCTTCATCTCCCAGCCGTTGGGCACTGGTTTCTCGTACAGCGACACTGAGCTTGGTTCGCTCAATCCACTCACTGGCGCCGTCGAAGATGAGAATTTCGATGGTGTGCAGGGTAGATACCCCAAGATCAATGCTACTTTGACTGGTACGTCCCGCCTTCTTGTCTTGGTGTGCATTTGTTGACCAGGAATTAGACACCACAAACCTTGCTGCCAAGGCCGCTTGGGAAGTCCTGCAGGGATTCCTTGGTGGTTTGCCGAAATTGGACTCCAAGATCAAGTCCAAGAAGTTCAATCTGTGGACAGAGAGTTATGGAGGGTGAGTTCATTTCCTGTCTTAGAAGTATTATCCACTAACTGCTTTTTAGACACTACGGACCTGCTGTGAGTTCTTTCTGTGTACAGGATATCAACATCGTACTAATTTGATAGTTTTTCAACCACTTCCACGAGCAGAACCAAAAGATCGAGTCTGGTGAGAAGGAAGGTATCGCTCTTGACTTTGAGTCTCTGGGTATCATCAACGGCATCATCGATGAAGCAATCCAGGCTCCTCACTACCCTGAATTCGCCGTCAAGAACACCTACGGGATCAAAAGTGTAAGTTTCCACCCCTGTAAGGGAAGTAAGCTATGTACTAACAAGGCAGATCAATGACACCGTCTACAACTACATGAAATTCGCCAACAGCATGAGCAACGGCTGCCAGGACCAAATCGCCTCCTGCAAGCAAACAAACCGCACCTCCCTCGTCGACTACGGCATCTGCACCGAAGCCGCCAACATGTGTCGCGACAACGTCGAAAGCCCCTACTACCAATACTCCGGCCGCGGTGTCTACGACATCCGCCATCCAAGCAACGATCCCACCCCACCAGCCCGTTACGAGAAATACCTGCAAAAGCCCTCTGTCAAAAACGCCCTCGGCGTCAACCTCAACTACACCGCCTCCAGCGCAGAGGTGTACTACGCCTTCCAGCAAACGGGTGACTTCGTCTGGCCGAACTTCATCGATGATCTTGAGGAGATTCTTAAGCTTCCTGTTCGTGTTTCGTTGATCTACGGTGATGCGGATTACATTTGTAACTGGTTCGGTGGCGAGGCTATCTCGCTTGCTGCGAACTACACGCATGCGAAGCAGTTCCGCGCTGCGGGTTATGCGCCGTTGGTCGTTGATGGGGTCGAGTATGGTGAGACGAGAGAGTATGGGAACTTCTCATTTACCAGGGTTTATGAAGCCGGCCACGAGGTGCCGTATTACCAACCCATTGCTGCGCTGCAGTTGTTCAACCGCACGCTGAACGGGTGGGACATCGCGCAGGGCAAGGCGAAGATTAACGACCTTGATGAGCCTTATGTAACCAATGGAACTGCTAAGGCTACGCATACGCAGTCTTCGGTTCCCTTGCCTTCGGCTACTGCTAGTGCTAGCGTTAGCGGTAGTCACTGATGACATTACTGCCACGACTGATGACTTGTCGTACGACTGGTTTAATACCGTCATACATACGAAGTACAAGTCCCTTATGGGTACACTAATGGTCACGTGCATATAATACAATGACAATGCGGCTTAATGCGTATCTTGCATGCATCTGCAACTGCCCGACGCAAGGTCCAGTGAGACAGAAATCATGTAGAACAGTTATATTCAACCCCCAAACACAGGGGCACCATGTGCCTGACTCATCAAGTAGACAATATTATGTTCACATCAAAGGTACAAAGGGTAATAACCAAATGACCAACAAAACCGAACCCCAAAAATAAAGAGAATCCCGCCCAAGCTATGGATAAACCAAAAGAAAGAGAATGATCACTCATGGCAAACAGTCTTCTCCTCCCCGTGTTCTTTCTGAGAGGGAGAGGAAGGCATTGGAGAATCCTCCATGGGAATACCAATATCCTTGCGAGTCTCATCGGAGAACTTCAGGTCTTCCTCAACATCGGAGTGTTCCTTGATCTTGAAGAAGATGATTGGCGAGGCAATCAGTAGACTACCAACGAGGAGACCCCAGCAAGAGGCAAATTCCGTCATGAAAGCGGTACCTTGTGCATCCATGCTGTACAAGATAATTAGCAAGCTGCACATCTATGCGCCTTGAAGTAAACTTACCGCCACATGCCCGCTGCACCGGCAGACTGAAGACCCTTGTAAAATCCAGCAAAGTTGGCGAGTTTCCGACTGTTGTTCGTGAGGGATCCCATGAACCAATACGCGCAAGTTTGGAAAGCAGCGTCATAGAACCCGTAAAATATGTAGAGGAACATGGGTCCGATGTAACCGCTGTCAGTCCAATCCTTGTTTGCTATCACGGTGTCGCGGGTGTATTGTTTCTGGAAGGCATATCCACCGCCCCAGACGCCCATGGTGATGGCTAGAAGAAGGCCAAAGTTGATCTTGGCACGGGTAGGACGAGAGAACCATTTTAGATCCAGTGTCATGCCGAACACGAAAGCTCCAACCATCTGGCTGAGCCAGTACAGCAAACTGTTAAGTGAGCGGGTACGGATGTTGAAATAGGCGCCGTTGACGCTGTTGAAGTGGTATCCGTAGAACCAGTTGCTTGCCAAGAACATGGGAAAGAAGCAGATTATGTACCAGTCGGTGCGCAGTGTCTGCAAGAGACCCACAAGCTCTGATTTCCAGGTGGGATTCTTCATAACGATAACACGAGAATGGTCCTTACGCATGACGTATTTCGAATCCACAAGAATCCAGGCGAGCATGAAGCCGATAGCCATGAGGACCATGAAAGCGATGTATGTGCCATCATTGACCTGTCCGGAATTCGAGTGCAAATTCTGACCCAGAGGGATCTGATAGGGCGTCAGTTTGATATATCAAATCACTGGGGATGGGTCTACCTACCAAGCCTCCAATGACACCGCCCAAGTTGAAGATAACCCAGAAAATAGCAATGAACTTGCCCTTCTCCTTCTCATTCGGATAACTCATCATGACAGCGCCTTGAGCGCACCACAGAAGACCTCCGCATACACCCAGCAATGCACCAGCGAAGATGAGGAAACCGACATTCTGGTTGTGGTTGTAGGACAGCAGAGAAGCGACGTAGAGGAAGTAACCGAAGCCACCAATTGACAAAGTCAAGCGCAATCCAATCCAGTTGGCGATAGAACCAGCGAAGAAACCGACGACAGCGAAAGTACTGTATAGAGCGGTGTTGGCGTCACTAACGTCTTTGGCGTCCACTTGACCGCCGCCGCCCAAGCCACTGACGGCATTGAACATACCAGGGCAGAGGAAGCAGACAAAGGATACCAACACCAGCTGCACCTCCGGGGAAGCAAACCACGGGATTGTCCACGTGCCGATTTTCCTGGGCTTGTACATCCAGGGCTTTCCCAAGGGCTCTGACTGGTCCATGGACTCAGGATCGACACTGGACGCCCAGTCCAGGTCCTTCTTTTCGCTGTGCTTGGTGTCGTGTTGCATTTCGACGTTGCTTGAGGGGGTCGACATAATCCTATGTGAAGTGCGAATAGGAAGAATGTAGAGGAAGAAATGGAAGGACAAAGAATATATACACCACAACGGTCATGTATAGGGAATCAAGCAAACATATGAACAATGATAATCAGTTGTGACCCGATGAAGGGACGCAAAATATACAAACAAGATGATGAGAGTATATATATGTTTGCTATATGTACAGCCGATATAGCAGAAAAAAGGAAAGTGAATTTCCAAAAAAAAAAATTAAATGAACAATCCACACCGGTTGGAGGAAAGAGAAAGAATGAAGGGATACGCAGTGACCGGTTGGGGGGGTGATGCTGAGACAGAAAGGCAAGAGGGACCCTCTTGTTATAATTGCACCACAAGCAAGTATGTGCGAATTCGGTAAGAAAAGGGAGGTGAGAGAAAGCGCAAAGCTGCAGAATTGAATTTGAATGGAGGAGAATACGGATGTGATATGCACGAGGAAATTGAACCCGAGACCTAAGAAATAATAACCATTTAGCTTAGCGACTTGCTTCGCGGGGTTTAGTACCGAACACGAGATAATGAATGCTCTATTGATTCTATTGGGCTTGAAACTAGCGGTGTTTATCGGTAAGCGATAGCAGGATACGGTCTGTTCCGTTGCGGGTTTTCCAGCAGCAACCGCAGCATCATCATCATCACTGGCATCATTATGATAGCCGGCCACTGAAGAA
Organism: Bertia moriformis; assembly: GCA_025802115.2. Classification (NCBI taxonomy): domain Eukaryota; kingdom Fungi; phylum Ascomycota; class Sordariomycetes; order Coronophorales; family Bertiaceae; genus Bertia; species Bertia moriformis. Next base: position 54,255 of record JAOYNC020074950.1, read on the forward strand.
CACAGAAACGTCAAATTCATGGCGAGGCTGGGCAAATACTGGTCATCGTTGCACCAAAACGAAGTGACGGTTGCATTGAGAATTGTGCGACGGACTGGGTCGATGTCCGGATGCGGGAAATTCGGGGGAATATTGGCTGAGTCAGGAATCTGGGGATAGCTGATAAGTGATATCGGTGAAACGATTGGAAACGGTGCAATTAAGTTGTGGAATCCCATGGAATTGAATACAATTGAAGACGGATGGAGGGATACATACAAAAAGAAGAGATAAGGTTGGATGCAGACTAGGATGAAGGTCCAAATGACAGGGATCAGGTGATCTGTATGCAAAGTGTCTCTCTGTATGTGCTCTGTATTATTCCGTACTGTAAGTAATCTCCTCATGTATCGTACTGTATCATACAGTACCATCAATGTCGTATTCGCATCATCGATAAGCATCATCCAGTCCTTTTGATTAAGGCAAAACGTGCATTTGCCTGGGGAAAACCATGTGTTTCTCTTTTAGTGCCTGTTATATCTTCATCCTGTATCCTCTTTCTCGTGGTCTGACATGTTGCACATTGACACACAACCTCGGACATATTTCCCGTTGTTTATGTCTTCTTCTATATAGATCACCATAGCACAAGCATACATGATGCCCGGCAAAACCACAACCACCCCCCGTATCACCAAATTCACCAACTGCCGCATCCTTAAAGACAAGGAATTGGTCGAACAAGATCTTTGGATCGATTCACGTTCCGGTAAAATCCTCCGGGACCAAGTCGCCTTCTACGAACTGCATCTCTTGCCCGATGAAGTCATTGATCTGGGCGGCCGTATCCTGGCTCCCGGTCTTATCGATGTCCAGTTGAACGGCGCCCAGGGGTTTGATTTCTCGGTGCCACAGGATTCCCGAAAAACATATGATGATGGGTTGCGCATTGTTAACAAGAGTCTGGCGCGGACTGGAGTGACTTCATATTTGCCAACGGTTGTTAGTTCCACACCGGAAGTATATTGGCAGGTGCGTATCACGTCTGGCATCTTCACATGTGTGCTCGGTTTCTAAAAGAATGGAATAGGTCCTCCCTTCTTTGGCACCGTCAAATAGCTACCATCGCGGGGAAGATGGCGCAGAATCATTGGGAGCTCATGTTGAGGGCCCATTCATCAGCCCGGGCCGTAACGGTATCCACAAATCCGAGGTCCTCCAAGCTTCTCAAGATTGGAAGGACCTGGTCCACTGCTACGGCCAGGAGAACCTCAACTCATCCATCAAGATGATCACCGCCGCACCAGAGGTGGGCAACATGACCGCCCATATCCCACGCTTCGTAGAACGAGACATCGTCTACTCCATCGGCCACTCAGACGCCACCTATGAGCAAGGGCTAGTAGCGACGCAGAACGGTGCCTCAATGGTCACCCATCTCTTCAACGCAATGCGGCCTTTCGAGCACCGCAATCCGGGCATCTTCGGCCTCCTGGGCCAAAGCGAGCGGCATCATCGGCCGTATTACGGTGTGATTGCAGATGGGATCCATCTGCATCCCACTTCCATCAAGATCGCGTACCATGCCCATCCTGACGGCCTCGTTCTCGTCACTGACGCTATGCGTCTCTGCGGGCTCCCCGATGGCATCTATGATTGGACCAACGGGGACCGAATTATCAAATCCGGTGCTCGTCTGACGCTCGAGGGCTCTAATAAGATTGCCGGTAGTTCGGCGACGCTGATTGAGTGCATGAACAATTTCCGGCGCTGGTCTAATGCATCTGTTGCTGATGCGTTGCGTGCTGTCACTGCCACCCCCGCGCGGATGCTGGGTCTGCAGGGTGTCAAGGGTACTTTGGATGCGGGCGCTGATGCTGATCTTGTAGTTTTGGATGACTGTGATTCTGGTGCCGGTCCGACTTTGACTGTTGATCAGGTGTGGAAATTCGGTGTGAAGATTTTCGATGAAGAGAAGAGTGTATAGTTTTTTTTTTTTTTTCCCATCTTTTTTGCTGTTTTGGCCTACGGATCTTAATACCTCTTTTGGCTCTACCACATTATATAGCTAGATGCCCAGATAGATAACCAATAACCAATAGATTGTCTAATTTTGAATTTAAGTATCAAATTCGGAGCAGCACGTACATTCGTAGCGTATCATGTCATATCTCCATCTATATGTATATATATCCTGCTTTTAAAAAGGGAATCTCAAGCGCTCAAATGCAAACATACCAAAGAGCAAATATCCCCCAAAACTTTATACATAAATAGCAACAGATATACAAAGCAAAATAGAAAATTAGTATATCTCGTTCAACTCCAATGCAACGCCGCTGGAAGTTGACGTTGGGCAGTATTAGTTCCTTCGAATGAAAAAAGGAAGGATGCCATTACAGGTGATCCCTTTACAGTCTAGGCTGGTTGCGGGTCCAGCCGGCCTCTTCAGCAATCAGTTCGGCACAACGTTCACCAATGGACAGCACGGTCAACATGGGGTTGACCGTGGGCATGTCGGGGAAAACACCCGCATCAGCAATACGGATACCGTTCAGACCGCGGACCTTCAACTTGGGGTCGACAACGGCCTTCGGGTCGCTGGTAGTATCACCCATCTTGGTGGTACCGGCCGGGTGGTACACGGTGTGGGCAGCGCGACGGCCATACTCGGAGAGCTCCTCGTCGGTGTGGATCTTAGGGCCAGGAGCAACCTCACGTTTGATCCAATCCTTGAAGGGCGACTGCTTGGCGACTTCACGTGCGGCCTTGAATCCGGCAACGATGGTGGCAGCGTCGTAGCCCTCAGGGTCGGTGAAGTAACGGAAGTCGAGGGCGGGCTTCACGGAGGGATCGGCCGAAGTCAAGTAGAGACGACCGCGAGAACGGGGACGAGGGATGTTAGGGGTCATACAGAATGCATCCTTGGGCACGTCATATCCAAGGCGCTCTGTGTTGAGACAGAAGGGAATCTGATAGCAGTGCATCATGATGTCGGAAGCTCGGCCGTCATCGCCATTGGCATTGGTAGCCTCGCGACGCAGGAAGATGGCAGCGTCCGAATCCATGACGGTCTGGTTGGGAGGAACAGGCTGGTTCAGCTCCCAGAGTATGATAGTCTCGGGGTGATCGAGAAGGTTCTCACCAACACCAGGTAAATCCTTGACCACAGGAATGTTCAACGACGACAGCTGCTCGCGGGGTCCCAATCCAGAGAGCAGCATCAGCCGGGGGGTGTCGACAGCACCAGCACACAGGATGATTTCCCGCTTGGCGCGCAGAGTGCGCTTGACACCGGACTGGAGGGTGACATCGACACCAGTGACGGTGCTCTCCTCGACATTGACGCGCGACACCCAAGCGTTGGTCAGAACGGTCAAGTTGGGGCGCTTCTCTTCTCCGCGCAGGATAGGGTGGATGTAGGCGACAGAAGCGCTGCTGCGGCGGCCATCGTCAGGGTTGTAAGCAACGGAGAGGAAACCAACACCGTCGTTCAGTTCACCCTTGGAACGGATCTCCTTGTTGAAGTCGGAAAGAACGGGGATGTTCAGGGCGGTAGAGCAGGACTGAACCCAGTCCTTGCAAAGCTGGTTGCGATGGTTCTCGTGGACAGGCTGGACAGTGTTGCGCAGACCGTCGAGCAAGCGGGTAAAGGTTTCAAAGCCCCAACCTTTGCAGCCCATCTTCTCCCATCTCCGGCAGTCATACTCGAAGGGACGGAATGAGATGAGAGTGTTGTGACTGGAGCAACCACCCAAGACCTTGGCGCGCGAGTGACGAATGTGGCTGTTGCCTAGAGGAATGTTAATCTTCTTTCTTTAAGCTCCTCTTTGGACTCTATCTGTATTGACACTTACCCATGGGCTGTTCGACGGTGGGATAGTCATAGTCGAGCTCGCCTCCCAGCAGGTTGAGCCACTCCCTGAGCTTCAGGACGCGGTCATCCATGTAGTCACTGGGGCCACCCTCAATGACGAGGATGCGCTTGTTGGGAAGGTACTCAGCCAACCGACTGGCAATAACACAGCCAGCAGTACCACCGCCGACAATGATGTAGTCGTAGTTGTTGACATCGCTGGCGGGGAACTCACTGGTAGTAACGGTAGTGGTAGCCATGTTGAATGAAGCCGAAAGGACGAAGCTGTGGAGGAGGACGGAGAAAGAAGGAAAAAGTATACAGTAGGCAGTAGAGAAGGAGAAAAAAAAAAAGATGTTGGAGAAAAAGAAAAAAAAGACTGGAACCAGATTGAATTTAAGACAAAATGCGGTGATACTTTTTTTCCTCTTTTTTTTCTTGGACTGCTCCTAATCAGGAAAGTGGGCCGTAATACAGCGGCATCATTGGAGCCTGGGGGCTATACAGACAAGACTCCAGACATTCCACTACTGGCAGTATTATCTGAAACATGTTGAGCGCGTTGGATTGCATTTTTCCGGGGCATCTGCCCAATCGAACTGTTATCAATCTACATTCTTTTTCGGCTCTATTAAAGACCAAATAAGGTTGTTTTCCTCACTTTTTTGCGGATTTCGCGACGTCACCGCTCAAGGGAACTAATCCGTATTAGGTAAAGTGTCCTGCACTGATTAGTCCCGTCGAGAGATCGTACGACGTACTAGGCCAAATGCGGCTAAACCCGGATCGGAAATTCTCACCGACCGGTCTGGGATTAATTTGCCTTATTTGATGACATTCTTTATCACCACCGGTCACTGGCGGTGGTGATCACTACTAGTACTAAGTATGGAGTATATTATGTATAGATAAGAACTAATGCAGCGCCTAGATATCGTTTCTTAGCAGAATCAGGAAAAAATAAGCATCCAGGAACCTCTTCGGAGCTGGTCCTATCTTATCGCCGGGCAACGCTCCGTTCCGGTGGGGCTATCCACTTTTTTTTTTTCTTTTGCGTAATGGCTCGTGGGCGGTGTGGGATTCTGCCCACACAAGTCTGCAGTTGCCAGGGTAAATTTGTAAAGCTTCACTACTTCTCAAAGGTACTTCAATCTATACAACCCCCTCTTTTCCTCCTCCTCCTCCTCCGCATCTTGAAGTCTATTATACATCACAACTGCCATCATACCACCCATAATGTCCTCCGACGTTCAATCCCCCCGCCAGCTCTTTTACGACGGTGAAATCAAGCCCGCCACTTCGGGCAAGTCCTTCCAGACCTTGAACCCTTCCAACGCAAACACCTTGGCCGACATCCATATCGCTTCTAATGCTGATGTCGACGCGGCCATTGCGTCTGCGGACCGTGCTTTCCCCTCGTGGTCGCAAACCCCTCCTGCTGCTCGTGCGCGCATCCTCCAGAAGGCTGTCGCTTTGCTTCGGGAGAGAAACGACGAGATTGCCCGCGTTGAGTCTCTGGACTCGGGCAAGGCTTACACAGAAACCAGCACTGTTGATGTCCTGAGCGGTGCTGATGTGTTGGAGTATTACGCTAATTATATTGGTGGCGGCGGTCTGAACGGCGAGACTACTCAACTTAGAGAGGATGCGTGGGTCTATTCCAACAAGGCTCCTCTGGGTGTTTGCGCCGGAATTGGCGCATGGAACTACCCTATCCAAATGTAGGTGCTCTCGAAGGCTATGCCTAATCGTTTCGTGCTAACCATTTTTAGTGCGCTCTGGAAGTCGGCACCATGCTTGGCCGCCGGAAACACCATGATCTACAAGCCCAGTGAATACACCCCTCTTCACGCCCAGACGCTCGCAGAAATCTACCGGGAAGCCGGTCTTCCCGCTGGTGTGTTCAACGTGGTTTACGGCGCGGGTGATGTTGGCGGTTATTTGACCTCTCACCCGACTATCGCCAAGGTTTCCTTCACCGGCCAGGTGAGTACCGGACTGAAGGTGGCCGGATCCGCTGCCGGTAAAATGAAATATGTGACTATGGAACTGGGAGGCAAAAGCCCGCTCATCATCCTCCCCGACGCTGAACTGGACAATGCGGTGAACGGCGCCATGATGGCCAACTTCTACAGTACGGGTCAGGTATGCACCAACGGCACTCGTGTGTTCGTGCCTCGTGGCTGGAAGGAGGCCTTTGAGAAACGTCTCCTCGAGCAGGTGGAGCATGTGCGTCCAGGACCTTTGTTTGATGAAGCTACCAACTTTGGCCCATTGAGCTCTGCCATCCATCAGGAGAAGGTCACTGACTACATTCGTCACGGAATCGAGGCGGACAAGGCTAAGCTCCTCTACGGTGGTCTTGGCAAGCCTTCGCTTCCCAAAGACCTGGAGAATGGCTACTGGGTCCGTCCGACCATTTTCACCGACTGCACAGACAACATGAAGATTGTCAAGGACGAAATCTTCGGTCCTGTCATGTCGATTCTCTACTACGATACCGTTGAAGAGGCTGTTCACCGTGCCAACGACACAGAGCTCGGCCTCGCGGCGGGTGTCTTCACCAAGGATATCAACCAGGCGCATCGTATAATTGGCCAGCTGCAGGCTGGTATCACCTGGATCAACACTTGGGGTGAGAGTCCGGCTGAGATGGCCGTGGGTGGATGGAAGAAGAGTGGTCTCGGTGTCGAGAATGGTCGCAAGGGCATTGAGGCTTGGTTGCAGAACAAGAGCACTTTGGTGGACATGAGCGGCACTGTGCCCACTGTTTTCGCCAAGTTGTAAGCCCTTGTTTCCTTTTTCTTTTCGTGCGTTATAAGCGATGTAGCATGTAGATTGGATCTGATGATAATTCAAAAGTACATGAAGAGTTTATATAGCAAATAAATCTGGTCATATCTATAAAGTTAGATTCAATATACAAGCAATGTCGCTCTTGGAAACTCATAAGTACATAACAACATCGTAGTCACAACGTATATAATGGAATTGTATGTCAATAAAAAACCAAAAAAAAAAAAAAAAAGAAGAGCCAATAAGAAGCAAAGAAATCCTAAAGTTTCTACTGAGTTACAAGTCGTTGAATCCTGCAAAAATGGCAATTAGTTGGCAGTCACGCGGGAACCCATCCGATCAAAGATCAGCTCATCCTTAAGCATTGAGTCCAGTCCACTAACGGCCGAGTCGACCATTCGGGAGGACATGCTATCCGGGGTCAACTCGTCATCATCAAAGGATCGCTGAAGCTCCGTATTGATGCGTAAGGCTTGAGGCACCTTCGTGGGTGTTGCCTTTGGGGTTGGCTGCTGTTGAGGAACGTAGGTCTTCGGTGTCTTAGGTCTATAAGCCAACCATGGGCCCTGAGTACGGGCATCCGTGCCGGCCTGCTCGATCCCTTCGAAATACCGGACCGTCTTGACTTTAAGCTCGAGGGTTGCATCCCGGTCACATACGATGAGCGGGTGCCGGTGGAGTTGCAACGCAGACAGTGTCCACATGTGGTTGACGGGGCCTTCGAGGCCTTTCTCCAGAGCAATTGCCTTGTGTGGACCCGTTGCCACAATGACAACTTCGCGCGCGTCCATGATGGTCTGGATACCCACTGTCAGGGCCATGCGCGGCACCTTGGACAGGTCATTATTAAAGAAGCGCGAGTTGGCCAAGATAGTGTCGTATGTCAGAGTCTTGACACGCGTGCGGCTGCTCATCGAGGAACCAGGCTCGTTGAATGCAATGTGACCGTCTGAGCCGATTCCTCCGAGGAAAAGTTCAATACCACCGTAGCTGACGATGCGGTCTTCGAATGAGGCGCATTCTGCGGCTAGGTCCGGGGAATTCCCATCCAGGATGTTGATGTTCTGTGGCGGAATGTCGACATGCGAGAAAAAGTACTTGTACATGAAGCTGTGGTAGGATTCGGGATGTTCACGGGAGAGACCAACATATTCATCCTATCTTGTATTAGTATAAGTGTTTTTCTCCATAGAATCTGGGAGGCAATACCATGTTGAATGTCACGACATTCTTGAACGAGATGTCACCAGTCCTGTAGCGGCGCACCAAGACATTGTATATGATCTCCGGGCTGCTGCCGGTAGGGAGTCCGAGTACGAAGGGCCGGTCTGGGGTTGGCTGGAATGCTTTGATGCGTGCTGAACTGAGTTAGCAGGCTGCACATTTAAGAACAATCAAGTAGCAAACGGAAGGAAACATACTGATGATGTAGTCTGCGATATACTGTGACACTGCCAGAGCATCTTCCCTGACGATGACTCTCCTAGAGCCAGTTAGTCTAGTAGAACGAAGTGGCGAGAGAAGAGGATGAGATACATTTTGAGGGCTGCGTGAATACGTCACCGAGAGAAGCTTGGTCAAACGA